>PVHY01020580.1:0-25327 GCA_004024945.1 Uropsilus gracilis
CACCACATCTTTTATTGAAAGTTGACCTAAGAGTTGCACAATGAGAGAAGGATTATTTTCTATTATAGGATAGACTGTCTGGGAAAACAAATGTTTGACAAATTGTAGGGTGGTTTTTTGATTCTTGGGAAAGGAGCTCTCCATTGATAACATAAATGTTGAGGTTAAATTATTAACAGAAGGCACAGAACAGGTAAACTTGTGTATGTGTGCTATTTAGGATAATTGAGAAGAAGTAATCTTTACTCTTTTGACTTTTCTAATGATTGTAAATATTGGTGAATTTTATTTACTGAGACAACTGACTTTGTTTCATTTATTTATTTATTTTTTCAGAGGGGCAGTGTTAGTGTAAACTTAATCTTATCTTGAAAACCAGAGCCAATGATGTTAGAATAGACTATTTTTGACTAGAAATGTTTTTGATATTGAATAAACTACCATGTTTTGAGGGAACTAAGTTGAATTCTTTAGTTTGAATAAGCAGCTGCAGTTTTTAGGAAAGATCAGAACTTTGTAATCTAAAAGAGACTTTTAGGTTAAAAATCCCGATCTTGGGAAGAGCTATGTTGAGCTGGCTGTAAAATTTGAATAGGCAATGCTGTAGGGAGGGGGCAGCAGTTGTGAGCTCAACTGTCTTAAGATGGAAAAAAAAAAAAAAAACTGTGAAACTGTGGGCACTGAGCAGCTTTTGGTGCAGCCGCAGCAGCTCAGCTAGTGGCAGAAGCTTTGACCCAGGCTTAACTTTAAGAGTTAACTCTTTGTAGTGGAGCAGTTTGCAAAAGCTGTGAAAGCTCTTCACGGATTTTTAACTTAAGAGCTGTCCTATTTATATTTTGAGTTATTCCCTTTTTTAAAATAGACATTTATTAATACTGCTCTTTTTGTAATTGAAAAAATTTTTAAGCTAATTTTACTTTAGAATTAACTCTATTATACACCAAAAGTATACTAAAGCATTTTTGGCGTTTTGAAGTTGTTTTTGTGTTTTATTTTATTTCTTAGATATGCTGCCATTTGTTACTGGCAGGCTGTCTCTTTTGATAAGAATGGACTTAGTTTTTTAAAGCCTTTTTGGTAAGATTATTTTACTTCACTATGTCAGGCAGCATTTTTTTTTGAGTTATCTTAAGATCATCACTAATATTTTTTACAGTTTTTTGAATGTTCTAGTCATGGTAAGTTCTTAGTCATTTCGGGTATTGCTGATCTGATAAGGTTACCTTATTTAAAGATCTCCAGTCTCAGGAGCTTAGAAGCTATCTGGTAGGATTTAAAAAAACAGTATGATACTGGAAAGAAAAAAATTGCAAGCTCTGGGTGATTTCTTACACTCTCCCAGATGCCAGAGGCCATGTTTCCATAGTTTAGGGTAATATTTTAAGAAAAATTAGAACCTATTTTTCATATCCCTTTTAGAATACTTAACGTCCCTTGGCATTTAACATCTACCGTATTACTTCTACAAAATGCTCATCTACCTTTTCCCCTTTAGCTGGGAATTTACCATACCTTCAATACCGAGATCTCCTCGCGTGTCCGGATGTTCTCAGCTCTCTTCCTGTTCACCGTTTGCTGATGGCTATGGTTTTTACTTTTAAAAGGCCATGCCTGTTATCTTTTCTTGTATAGAGTGATAGGGATAGATAAAAGTGAGTTTACCTCTGAAATCCAATTCTGGCCTCAGAACAAGACCAGGCCCTCCCTGTGCTGCCGTGAGGTCACAAAGTCGATGGACCTCGGAAAGTTTCTGGTGACATTAAGGAGCCAGGTTAGCAGGCTGAGGGGGTTCAGAAGCTCTCAGAAAGGGAAATAGGAGTGGATAGGCAAGAGAGAGATGAAATAGGAGTTGATAGGAAAGAGAGAGATGAAGATGAAGGTGCCCCATGTTGGGTGCCAGATGTTGGCCACCAGACTCAAGGTACGAGAAATGAATTCACGAGGAGAGATTACTCAGCCACCACGACTGGGGGCCTAAGAGAGATATGGACCATAAGGCAACTTTATTAACAAAAGAAAGGGGTATTTATGGAAACACAGGGTGAGGGTCTGTTGAATTTCAAAGAAGCTGAGAGACAAACCTGAGACAATTAACATTCAAAGGCTCAGAGTAATTGAGGAAGGGGGAGCATAGGCAGGTGGTCACCATCTCTGATTTAGGGAAGCCAGCAGCGCCATTGCAGTCTCAGAAGGTCATTGCAGTGAATCAGCCCCTAGTTTTCTGGGGACAGGTTAACGAGAGAGGTTTTCCTTATCTCGTTTGCAATGATTTTTCTGGTTCGCAAACAACGCACAGCAACCAACACTGTCAAGAGGTACATTAGGAAGGAGGAAGTGAGCTCCCCTTGACCGCAATGAGCAAGGCACAGGGAGCAAGGCGAGGCCCAGCAGGAAACTGAGGAGCAAGGGGCTCACTGCTCTCTCCCACCAAACGGGGGAGCCATGGGCTCTGCCATTGTCTCCTCCCCGACTTACCCCACCATCTGTTCAAAGAGGATACCTGCAGAGCTCAGCAGCCCCTCCGAAGCTTGATTTGAAGCAGCTTCCCGCCTGGTAAGCATAACCTGGCAAGTAACAGTCACCACGCACTCCGACACTCCACATAGAATCCTGCTGACTAATGGCATCCGGCATTGGTTAGTTCCCGCTTGCTTGAGGACCCAACCAGGGGTCAGGGGGGTTGGTGAACAAGATGCCATACCCACCAATGAGTGCTCACTTGACCCTTAAAGGTAGACTTGACCTCTTCCTTCCAGTGCTGTGATCCAATATCAAATCCAACAAAATGGGCTGTCCAAAGAAGGGTGCCGCTTGACAAACCCTTTGCACTTAGAGACCCTCCCCAATCCGATGGACTATTTGGCAGTTGGAGAGGATGAAAGAAACGATACTACCAACACTGTCAAGAAGGACATTAGGAAGTAGCATGTGAGCTCCCCTTGACCTCAGTGGGCCAGACACGAGTTAAACACCCATCCACCCATCCACCTGTTGGACTCCAACGGGTAGTCAAACATACCATCAACCAAAAGTCACAGCTAACATGTCACACGCTTCTCCTCATGCCGCATCCGTAAAGTATAATTCACTGAATATGCATCAAGAGGAACCCACAAATGTTCACACTGGAGTGCAGAAACAGCAGGCAGTGACAGCAACCTGGAGGCAAGCTGATTCTACTTGCTATGTAGATCCATCCATACACACATGCACGCACCCGACATGCTGATGTGTGTATATATCCGTCTATGTATCTACCCTTCGTTCTATCAGCTATACATTCATATCAATCCAAAAAGAGAAACAAACCTAGATCTATCTCTTTTATATAGGACGAACAAATCTGGGCCATGTTGAGCATCGTTTCGTGGGTCACAGACTTTGTGATCTCGACTCATTGTATTGTCTGCTTTCATTTCGATTGAAATGTTCCATGGTGGGTGGTGAGGAGGGTCGTCCCCTAAGACCTTCTGTGCACTCTTGTGTTTCTTCTGGACTCTGCCCTGGCTCAAAATGGAGTGTCCTTGATGACCAACTGCATGCTAGGGAGGTGCCCTATCAATGAGCATATGTCAGAAACACAGTACCAGAGACAGGGGACATCACTTATGATGCCACCAGGAGCTTGAGGCTGCCTGGGAAGAGGCAGCCACCCTCCCTGACCTGTAGGGGTGGGTACCTTTCCCCCCCTCCCCCATCAAGGTGATCTGGAGAGTTTGCCTGCTATTAAGGACCAGATAAAGAAGCTCAGAAAGAGGCAGAGAACCCAGAATAGGAAGCTTAGGGAGAAGAGAGGGCCTCCGCTCCTGGCCTGAGGGGAAGGAAGGTGGAGGCAGCAGCTGCCTGGTATCCCAGAGCCCACACAGCCCCGCCAAAGACAAGCTGACAGCTTTGCAGATCTGGGGCCTGTGGGACCCTCCCTCACCTTACCTCACTTGGGGAGCACCCAAGACCCCAGGCCGGTGTCTCTCAGCTGCGTGTTGGAGCCGCGCTCCTGGCGCCCACTGGCCAGAATGGCTGTCGTCAAGGGCAGTCCAGGGGACAGATGAGCCCTAGCCCACCTGGCCGGGCACACTAGCCGGGTGAGGATACAACCCCGTACCCCCTCCCTGCCCCGCACTCCCCCGCTCCCCCCCCACCGCCGTGGCTACATTCATCTCCTTAACCTCATGGTTGCTAAGGTGTCTTCCAAGTGCGGGGTTGCAGGTTCCTGGAAGAACCCAGAGCCAAGGAGCTGTGTGGGGCGCTGTCCCTAGATTAGGGTTAAAGACTTTGTGTGCCTGGACCTGCATTGTGTGTAGATTCCGGAGGCCCCCGGGCTGTGAGTGTCAGTGTGATTCTGGCCCCCTGAGTAGTACTCTGCTTGCCTGTCATATATCCAAGGGAAGGAAAATGGACAGAGTAGGATGCAGATGCAGTTCCTTCACCAGAGTTTCTTTTTTTTTTCTTTCTTAATTTGAGAAAGGGACGCCAGCCTCAGATCCCCCTCCCCTTATCTCTACCCACCCCTCTATCTTACTATCACCCTTAGGATTCCAACCCTAAACTCTCCCCAGCCCCCTCAGATCTGGCCTTAAGGACCAGTTTGAAATAGAGAGTCACTTTAACCTGCCTTGTGCCACCTGCACTCTATCCCAACCCCCCACCACCACGCCCCTGCCTCTTCAGCCACACCGACCACTGTTTTGGTCAAGGCTCCTTCTGATGGACGCACCCAAGACTCTGTCATTGGAGGGAGAGTCTCAGGTTAGTGGAAGTGGCCCAGGAATTCCCAAGGCCTTTGACCAGGCAGAGTTGGTGGTTCTTTGGAGCGGGCGAGGTGGTGGAATTCCAGCTGCAGGTCCCCCTGGCCCCCCCTACTTCAAGTCCCTCGGGTGCAGACGGAGATTCGATTTTGGGACAGGCTGCCGATGGAAGGCCGTGGTGGAGGGCAGGAAACAGGGCCGCTGTAAGTGCAAGGTCTGCTCCCGGGGAAGGTACCTTCAGGGAGTGGCTCTCACCTCCACCTTCAGCCTCCAGGGAGGGCCATAGAAGCTCCTGGTGGCTCCTCGGGGTGCTCCTGTCCTGAAGCAGGCCATCCTCAGGCAGCTTGCTCGCTTCTCCTCGCACTGTCTCCGCCTAAGTTCTCCCGAGAGGCTGCAGAGTTGGCTCAGTGCCCAGGAAGTGGCCGTCAGCGGGAAGCCGTGTCTCTCTGCCAGCTCCCTTACACGGAGGGACTCCCTCTGGTGCCCGGCCTGCCCCCAGGTCTGGCTGAGAGCCTCAGATTCCTTCCACACCCGCTGTGTCAACCCAGTCAACAGGCGACACGTCTCCGCCATGAAGGCAGCAGGCTTTGGACCAACTGCTTCTCGAGGCTGCCAGAAAGGCGGCTCAGCACACAGCTGACAGGTCTCAGGAGCAAGGCGAGGCCCAGCAGGACACCGAGGATCGCGGAGTTCACTGCTCTCTCCCACCAAAGCGGGGAACCATGGGCTCTGCCAGCATCTCACCGACCATTGGGTCAAAGGCGAGAATTGCAGTGGGGAGAGGTCTGCTATTAGCAGGACATCAAGGAGCTCGGGGCTCACCGCTCTCTCCCACATAAGGGGGGAGCCATGGATTCTGCCAGCATCTCCTTTTCGACCTTACCCACCATCAGTTCAAAGACGAGACCCGCAGAGCTCAGCAACCCCTCCGTAGATAGACTTGAAGCTGGCCTCTGCCTGGCAAACGTTACCAGGTAGCTACTGGTCACCACGCACCCTGACAGTCCACCTAGAACCCTCTCAGGCAATTTCATCCTGCATCGGTCAGTTCCTGCTTGCTTGAGGAACCAACTAGGGGTCAAGGGGGGGGGGGAGGTTGGTAAACAAACTGTCATTCCCACCAATGAGGTCTCACTTGACCCTTCAAGGCAGACCTGACCTCTTCCTTCCCATTCTGTGATCAATATCACATCAAACAGAACGGGGTGTCCGACGAAGGGCGGCACTTGAATAATCCTTCACCCTTAGAAGCTCTGCCCAATCTGATGCGCCGTTTGGCAGTTGGAGAGGATGAAAGAAAGGATACTACCAACACTGTCAAGAAGCACATTAAGAAGTTGGACGTGAGCTCCCCTTGACTGCAACCAGCGAGGCAGAGGGAGTTAAGCATCTACTTGTTGGACTGCAACTGGTAGTCAACCATACCATCATGCAAAATTTACAGCTAACACACCACATGCTTCTCCTCTTTCTGCAGCCATAAAGTAGATGGTCAGGGTGCTCATTCATTGGAAATACATCAAGAGGAATCTACATATCTATATATGTTCACATTGGAGTGCGGAAATGGCGGGGACAGAGCAATTCGGCAGCAAGCTTCTTCCTGTTCCTATGTAATTAGATTGATACACACAGGCATGCACCTGACATGCTGATGTGTGTATATATCTATCTATGTCGGCTATAAATTCATATCCTATTGATCCAAACAGAGAAACAAACCTAGATCTATCCCTTTGATACAGGTATGAACAAATCTGGACCAATGGAGCAGTTTGAGCAGCATTTCCGGATTGCAGACTTTGTGATCTTGACTCATTGTGTTCCCATTGACTGTTTTTCATTTCTATTGAAATGTTCCATGGGTGTGGAGGGGTCGTCCTCTAAGACCTTCTGTGCACGCTTGGGCTTCTCCTGGACTCTGGCCTGGCTCAACCTGAGTGTCCTTTTCAACCACCTGCAGGCTAGGGAGACGCCTAGCTATGAGCGTAGGACTGAAGGACAGTTGCCATAGACATGGGACATCAGTTATGATCCACAAGGAACTTAAGGCTGCCTGGTCTCTAGCAGCCACCCTCCCTGATCCTGGGACAGTTGCCTTTCCCCCCATCTAGGTGATCTGGAGAGTTTGCCCTGGAGAGGAGAGGCCTGGTACATGGGATCAGAGCATGAATCTCAGAGAGGTGGAGAACCCAGAGTAGGAAGCCAAGGGAGAAGAGAGGGCCTCCGCTCCTGGCCTGAGGGGAAGGAAGGTGGAGGCAGCAGACACCTGGTGTCTGGGAGCCCGCCCAGCCCTGCCAAAGACAAGCTGACACCTTTGCAGAGTCGGGGCCTGTGGGACCCTCCCTTACCTTGCCTCACTTGGGGACCACCCAATACCCTGGACTGGGTGTCTGTCAGCTGCATGTTGGGGGGTGAACTCCTGGGTACCGCTGGCCAGCATTGTTGTCATCAAGGGCAGTCCAGGGGACAACTGAGCCCACCTGGCCGGGCACTTGGGCCGGGTGAGAATGCAATCCCGCTCCCCCTACCCCCCCATCACATTCATCTCCTTGTTAACCTAATCGTTGCTAAGGTGTCTTCCAAGTGTGTGGTCCCTGGTTCCTGGGAGAACCCAGAGACAGGGATCTGTGTGGCTGGATTAGGCTTTTGTGCCTTTGTGTGCCTGGACCTGCATTATGTGCACATTTGGGAGGCCTCCTCTGGGCTGTGAGTGTCATTGTGATTCTGAGCCTTTGAGAACTCTGCTTGCCTGTCATATTTCAAGGAAAGAAAAATGGACAAAGGAGGGTGCAGATGCACTTCCTTCACCATAGCTTTTTTTTTTAATTTGCAAAAGGGATGCTAGCCTCAGATCCCCCTACCACACCTCTACCCACCCTTCTATCTTACTACCCACCCTTATGATTCAAAGCCCACCTCAGTTTTGGCCTTAAGGAACAGTTTGAAATTGAGAGTCTCTTTAACCTGCTCCGGGCTATGTGCGCCTCTACCCCCACCCCACCCCCACTGCGTCCCCACCCCTTAGGCCACACCAACCACTGTTTTGGTCAAGGTTCCTGCTGATGGGACATGCCAAGGCTCTGTCACTGGAGGGAGAGTCTCAGGTTAGTGGAAGTGGCCCAGGAATTCCCAAGGTCTTTGACCAGGCAGAGTTGGTGGTTCTTTGGAGCGGGCAAGGTGGTGGAATTCCAGCCGTAGGCGCCCTGGCACTCTGTTCTGCAAATTTCTCGGGTGCAGACAGAGATTTTGGGACAGGCTGCGGATGGAAGGCTGTGGTGGAGGGCAAGGAACAGGGCTGCTCTATGTGCAAGGTCTTCTCCCGGGGAAGGTACCTTCAGGGGGTGGCTCTCCACCTCCACCTTCAGCCTCCAGGGAGGTCCAGAGGAGTTCCTGGTAGCTTCTCCGGTGTGGTCCTGTCTGAGCAGACCATCCTCAGATGCCTTGCTTGCTTCTCCTCCAACTGTCTTCACCTGAGTCTCTCTGGTCAGGCCTCAGAGTTGGCTCAGCACCCTGGAGGTTGTTGTCAGGAGGAGCCATTCTTCTCGGCCATCTTCCTTACAGGGAGGCATTCCCTCTGTCTCCTGTCTTGCCCCAAGTTCTCCCTGAGTGGCATTTTTCTTTCCATGCCTGTCCAGTCAAACCTGTCATCAGGACAATAGGATCCCTCCATGAGGTCATCCCACATGGGTCAGTTTCTTGTTGGCTGGTCAACAAGAAGCCATTCCCACCGATAAGGTCTCACTTGACTCCTAAAGGCAAACCTGTCCTCTTCCTCCTCCTTCTTTTTGATCAATATCGAACCAAACAGTAAGATCTGTGGTAACAAGTGTGCCACTTACAAACCATTCACACTTAGAACCCCTTACAAATCTGATTCACCATTTTGCAACTGGAGAGAATGAAGGAAATGATACTAACCAACACTGTCAAGAAGAAAATTGGGAAATGGAAGTGAGCTATCTCTTGCTGCAATGAGAAAAGGCACATGTATTTAAGCAGCCATCTGTTTGTAGAGACAGTCAACAATATATTCCTTCCTGTGGCTTTCTGGCCAAAACTAGAATTTGCATCTTTATTTTTTTGTTTTAATTTTATTTTTAAATTGACTGTTCGGTTCTATATTCTATATTATTCTCTACTCTGAATCTTTTTCGCCTGACATTGTATGTTAACATATTAATGTACAATTCTGTTTCTGACAGATAAATATCTTTTACATACTTTGACTTTGTTCTTTTATATTTGATTTTTGTAAATATAAAAGATTCAAAGATTTAGAAAATTATCTGGTTTGATTAGGTTTTGTTATTATTCCCTGTGAACCTTTAATTGCTGTTATGATCCAACTGCACATTTTTTGGAGATATTTATTTGATTTTCATTAAATAATCTGCTTAAGTGCAGATCATTGCATTTTTTGTTGTTGTCTTTTTTCTATAAAATCTGTTTAAGAAAATTGCCATGAGAAATTAATCCATATTTCATGTTTTTTGAGTTCACTTAATACCCAAATATTTAATGTTTATTTGCTATTTTTTTTGAGACTAGGTCTCACTATTTTTGCCTGTGGAACCACAGGCTCACATTGCTCAGGGTACCACAGATTCAAGCAATTCCCAGCCTCAACTTCCCAGGTAGCTGGGATTACAGGCACGCACCACCACATCCAGCTATATATTTTTTGGAACTAAGTCTTGATACATGCCCCCCAGTGGGACTTGAGCTGTGATCCCTGGCCTCGGCCACAACTTCCTAGGCTGCTGCTTACAGACATGAGCCACCATGCCCAGACATTTTGCTTTTTAGGATGGTATCTTTATAGTGTGTGACAGTTAGGAAAGCAGTTATTTATTTAAATATAAAAGTAATTACATCAGGTTTTAGAAAGTTTAGAATATAGGAAAATTATCAAACTAGCCAATTTTATCACATTTGTCTTTCTTTTCAGTTGAAAATATATAATTTGTTATTTTTATTAGATTATTTTAATTTTTGAAACTATGTAACCACTGTACCAAATAAATTATATGTAAAAACAGACACTTTATTTCTTTCCTTCTGCAGCTGATGTTAACTTACCTTGGAGTATATTCTTGCACACCTTTCTGCAAGCTCAAATAACATTCACACACAGAATTTGTTTTTGAAAATGAGAGATATAATTCACATATCATAAAATGACTTTTTCATATTCATTTCTTTCTTTTTTTAGTATACCTACAAGTTTGTGCGGTCACCACTGTCTCATTCAGAGCATTTTCATCACCCAAATAACTTTTTACCCATTAATAGTCACTATTTCTTCTCAGAACTCCTCTGTAAACCACTAGCCTACTTTCTGTCCTCATAGACTTATTAGTTCTAATATTTCAGATAAGTGAAATCATATCATATGTGACTTTTGTTTCTTGCTTTTTTCACTTAGATAATATATTTTGAGTATTAAATATACAATATTCCGTATTGTAGCAAATCTGAGGACTGAATTTTATTTTTTGCCATGTAAGAGTACTTAGTTGTATGTTTGTAACACGTTGTGTTATTAAGTCATCATTGAAAGGATGGAAGGAAGGAGAGAACAGAAGCCAGGCCAAATAAGATAAAGAAAATATTTATTTGTGCACTCCCAGAGAGGTTCACCAACCTAGTGCCGTGATCAAGGAAGTTGCACCCAAGTAGAATGGGTAAATGTTTTTATTAGGAGATAGGGATATGAGGGATTGGCTTTGTTGAAAGCGCTGGAAAGAAAAAGGGGGGCAAAATCTGGTGGGTTTATAGAGGAAGGTGATTAGCATTTTTGATGGGTGAGATTTGTGTTATAATGGGTGAAGCTTGGTTTGGGTGGTGTTTACAAAGAACTACTTAGTATCCTTAATGGGTGAGGTTTCCAGTGCCTTGACTGAACTTTGAATCATTTGTTGGACATTTGTGTCATCTATGATGAATAATTGTTCTATGAACGTTTGTGTACAAGTTTTGATAAGAGGGCTGTGGTGAAATTGGGGGGCTGTGGTCCCCAAAATCATAATACTGCATTAGAATGGTAGCCAATATGCTGTGATGGGCAGAGACTTGGAGAAAGGAAGCCAAACCTTCTTGTGATAGGGTTAGTATTAAGGGATTTAAGGAGGAGAAACAGAAGTCAGGGCAGAAGTAAGGTGCAGAGGGCAGAGGAGCAGGAAGGCTGGACGGCCTCAGAACTGTATTGGACATGTGCCAGAGAGGGGCAGAGAAGGGAGCCACACTAGTGGGCTTCCTCCCAGGCTGGGCTGAGGAGCTGGGGAAAGCAAATTGGAGAAACTCGTAACTTGTGTAAGAGAAACTTGTAACTTGTGTAAGTGGACTTGTGTAAATTTGGTAGTTGAGAACTTGATTTAATTTTGAAACTGAGAAGCCTGGAAATAGTCTGGAGACCTGAAGAGGCTTGCTGTGTTACTGTTTTCATTTCATTCTGAAGTGGTTGTTCCTGTTGTATTGATGAGTCTTGCTGGTTTCTGGACCACTTTAGAGTTAGAGCTGAAGAATGCTGGGGCTGAAAGAATGCTGGAGCTGTGCCTTTTGGAGAAGAATTGATGAAGCCATCCTGGCTTTCCTCGTTGGATCTGATTGCCTGCTTTTGAAGAAGAATTAAGGGTGCCACCTTGGCTTCTTCATCAGGTTTTAAGGTGGGGCAATTGCCATTTTGAGGAAGCACATGGATGAAGGTCATGTGTAGCCTTTTGGATTAGAGACTGGACTGGTCGGTAAGATTACCAAAGGGGTTCCTTGTGAAACCAGGTGAAAAAAAAAGACCTTTTGACTTGAACTCTGAACACCTCTGCCTGCTTTTCCCTAGGAAGCAGGCTCCAAGCAGTTATTTAGCATTTTCACTATTCACCCTCTATTGGTATGCAAAAATCAGCTACCAGCTTCTCTCAGCTCTCTCTTCCGCTCTCTCAGACCTAAAAAAGAAAACCTTAAAAACACAGCTTAAACTTTAGACTAGTTTGCCTCAATTTACCCTCTTTTAGACTTTTGTGGGTTCTTTCCACCATCCCCAGCCTTCTCACCAAAATCCCAAGCCAAAGCAAGACTTTCAGAGTGCAGACTAATTTATTACTAAACAAAGTTATTTCCTAATAACTGCAAAAAAAACCAAACATGTAAGTAAAACTCCAAATTACTTTAACATTGTCCAAAACCTTTCTCAACATTGTCCAATGTTGTACAAATTGTACAGATTGTACAAAAATCCTCCGTCTCTCAGTCCTGATCATCTCACCAATATCAGTCAGATTTCATCTCCACGTGCTTGAAGACATCTTCCTTTGGCTTGCTTCTTTGGCGTGCTCCAACTCTCCCATGCTGTCTTCTCCTTGTCCTCTTCCAGGCAGTAGACAGAAGCTCTATAGCACCAGCAAAGTTCAATTTCTTTTCAAGCCTGACTTTCACACAGCCTCTCCCAGACACAAGTCAAACTCAGCAAAACAAACTCCAAATGGATTTCAAATCTCCAAACTCCTTAACTTCCTTTAACAGACACACTCCTAGCCTGGGCCAGCCAAAGGCTGAAGGCCCCAGGCCTTGGCTGCATGGCCAAGATCACATGGCTCAGAAATGGCAGAATCTTCATCCTACAAATGGCAGAATTGAAACCAGGTGAAAAGAAAAAAAATTCTTTTTGACTTGAACTTGAACTTTACTACCTCTACCTGCTTTTTCTTAGACAGCAGACACAAAACAGCTAATTAGCATCTTCACTGTTCACCTACAATTGATATGCAAAAATCAGTTACCAGCTTTTCTCAGCTACTGCCCCCTCTCTCAGACTTAAAAAAGAAAAACTTAGAAAAACAGTTTAAACTTTAGACTAGTTTGCTTCAATTTATCCTCTTTTAGACTTCCATGGGTTCTTTCCACCATCCCCAGCCTTCTCACCAAAATCCCAAGACAAAGAAATGTTAGGGGTCTGTGGCCCCCAGTACTGGTGATGATGTATTAAAATACCTATTGTTAGTATTGGTGGGTGGAGACTTGGTAAAAGGAAGTTAAGCCTTCTCAGGAGAAAAGAGGATTAAAGGATCAGGGAGGGGACAGAGATAAAGACAGGAAAAGAGACAACAGTACAGTAGAGAGGTAAATGAAAGAGGACATAAAGGAGAACAGAGAAGTACAGAGGAGAGAGGAGCAGCAGGGAGCCTGGAGGCCTCAGAGCTGCCACTGTTATGCGCGGCAGCAAAACAGGGAAGGAACCACGCTGTGGGCTTCCATCTCCAGCCTGGGCCAGTGAGGAGCTTGGGGAAGCATGTTGGAGAAACTTCTGAGCTGTGTGAGCTGACTTTGAAACGTGGTGCTTGAAAACATGGTTTAATTTTGATACTGCAAAGCTTGGAAGTCTTCTGGAGAACTGAGGAGAGTTTGCTGTGTTGCCCGTTTCCAATGTAAGATGTCTGAAGTGCTTGCTGCATTGCAAGACTCCAGTGAGTCTTGCTGATTTTGGGCCACTTTCGAGTTGGAGCTAAAAGAACGGCAGAGATGTGCCTTTTGGAGAAGAATTGATGACACCATCTTGTTCTTCCTCATTGGATTTGAACTTCCTGCTTTCAGAGAAAGATTGACAACACCATCTTGTCCCCTTCTGGCTTGCAGTGAGTGGAGCTGAGTCTTTGAAGGAATAATGGTGTCATCTTAATCCCTTCACCAGCTCAAGGTAGGGCAGCGCCATTTTGTGGACATACTTGGCTGCTAAAGCCATGTGCGCTTTGGACTAGAGACTGAACTCTGTGGTAAGATTACTAAAGAGGTTCCCTTAGACTTCTCAGTGACTCTTGTATTATTTGTCTTTTATGAAGCAAATTTGTTTTTGCCTCCCACTTAAGGTTTATTTGTTCTTGCTACTGCATGTGTGGGCTGGGAAGAACCTGGTGTGTGGCTGGCTTTAAAAGGCCAGCTGCTCCTGTTTGTAAGTTTGGTTGAGCACCCCGTTTTGTCTGTTTTCCCACTCGATATCAGCAAGACTCTCGGAGTGCAGACTAATTTATTACTAAACAGAGTTGCCTAATTACTACAAAAGGAGACATTTAAGTAAAATTCCAAATTACTTTGACATTGTTCAAAACCTTTCTTAACATTGTCCAAAGTTCTTTCCCCAGATTGTCTAAAAATCCTCAGTCTCTCAGTTCTGATTATCTCACCAACGTCAGTCAGTCAGAGTTTATCTCCACATGCTCGAAGACATCTTCCTTTGGCGTGCTCTGATTCTTCCATCCCGTCTT
Organism: Uropsilus gracilis; assembly: GCA_004024945.1. Taxonomy (NCBI): domain Eukaryota; kingdom Metazoa; phylum Chordata; class Mammalia; order Eulipotyphla; family Talpidae; genus Uropsilus; species Uropsilus gracilis. The sequence continues at coordinate 14,003 of PVHY01020580.1, forward strand.
CTCCTTGTCCTCCTCCAGGCAATAGAAAGAAGCTCTGTAGTACTAGAAGCAGCAAAATTAACTTTCTTTTCAGGCTTGACTTTTGCGCGGCCTCTCCAAGACACAAATCAAACTCAGCAAAACAAACTCCAACGCGGAGTCAAATCTCCAAACTCCTTAATTTCCTTTAACAGACACTCTCCTAGCCTGGGCCAGCCAAAGGCTGACTTCAGGCCTTGGCCACATGACCAAGCTCACAAGGCTCACATCTTCATCACACAAATGGCAGAATCAGAATCAGAATCTCTTTCTTCCAACCCTCTTTGTATATATCCTTATTTCTGTTTTCCCACCTTCCAGGAACAGCTCCTGAGTTATCACATTACAAAGAAAAAACCTGTTTTACTTCTTCCTCCCCCTTGTATCTTTCTGAAAGGAAATTCTAATCAAGGACATTCTCACATTTTAGCATATCTTCCTTGAAATTTGCAATCTTAAACAGGAGACAATGACACCCAGGAGGGTAGGTGCCCCCTATAAGGTATTGAGAGATTTAGAGTCAGAATAAAAAAATAAGATATTTCGGTGGAGCACGGTGGCTCGTGCCTGTAAGCTTCAGCCGATGAAGCGGCCAGGGCTAGGGATCGTGGTTCGAGTCCCACCTGGGGCCCATAGTGAGATCTTGTTCCAAAAAAATAGCTGGGCGTGGTGGTGCGCACTTGTAATCCCAGCTACCTGGGAAGCTGAGGCTGGGGATGACTTGAGTCCGTGGTACCCCGGGCAACGAGAGCCTGCAGTTCCACGGGTAAAAATAGCGAGACCTAGTCTCAAAAATAAATAAATAAATAAATAAATAAATAAATAAATAAATAAATAAATAAATAAATAAATAAATAAATAAATAAATAAATAAATAAATAAATAGGATATTTGATTTCTTTTTCCATACTTACTTGGTAATGTACTCTGAATTGTCACAGGCTCTACTTTGATTAAGTTTCAGTTTTCTCTTTTCTGGAACAGAATCTATCCCAATACTGTAATGCCTGAGAATCAGAAACATTCCATACTTGTCTTTTAATTAAATGGTTAGTAACCTTTATTTCCATTTCAAAGGGTGAAATAATGCACTTAAAGTAAAATTACAATTTGCAATTTCAGGCAAGAATTGTCTATTACTTGAAATATTTAGTAATGGAAATTTGTGATAGTCTGCAATGATTTTGATTTTCCATTATGAAGTAATTTTCCAAGGCTTCATATATAAAGTTATCCATTAATTTAAAATAAGTTAATAAGTCACTTTTTAGTGAAAATAAAAAGCATTCAGAAAATTATTTTTAATTTTTTTGAAATTTAAATGTGAACATTTATTTTTTTATTTAAATTATATATATATATATATTTCACATCATTGTGATCCCTGGGGTCACCCACTACCTCTCCTCCCTGGCCACTCCAGCTGGTCCCCCTCCCCAGTTGTGCATTTTCATTTGGTTGTCCATATATTAGTGAACTATTTGGTTTCTGTCTTTTTCCTTCTGACTTGTTTCTGCTAATATGATTTCTTCTCGGTACATCCACATTACAAAAAAATCATCAAAGTTGTCATTTTTAATTGATTCATAATATTCCATTGTGTATATATACCACATCTTTTTCATCCAGTCATCTGTCTTGGGGCATTTGGGTTGTTTCCATGTCCTTTCAATTAAAAATAGTGCTGCAATAAACATCTGAGCACAGGTGTCCCTTTGTACCCACATTGAGGTCTCCTTTGGGTAGATTCCCAGAAGAGCAATTGCTGGGTCAAATGGTAGTTCCATTTTCATTAGTTTGAGGGTTCTCCACATGCATTCAGAAAAAATTAAATATAAAGAAATATTTAAAACCATTTGGGTGAGTTGATAATATTCATATATTTCGGTTCTTTTAATGCAGAAATAATTGAAGCAAATAAAAACAAAGTGACCACAGGAAATCAATTCATATAGGGTTAAATTCAGATATTTCATCTGGAAAATGTAAATGATGAGGATTATCATTGTGGAAGTATTTTAACATTGTTCAGGCACTGTGAGTGTAGTACTAGTACTTGGGCTCTTTTGTTGTCTTTCTTTTCTCAAGTCTTCAAGCACTTCCTGCTTTGTTATTTTGCTCCATGCTTCAGGGATTTCACCCTTACCTACAAATCTTAGTTGATATTTTCCTTCTAACTCTGATCTGAAGCGACAGACAAACCATTTCCAGTATGACTGGGTGAATGAGTCTGGGGTGATGCTCCATACGGCAAATGTCCCTCCTGCCAGTCGATAGTTCTTGTATGGGAAACTCCTGTCATCATGCAATATAAATCTGAGCTCACTTGCTACAGAAGTAGTACAGAAATCGATGACAAAGTTGTCAGTTTTATGAACATGCCATCCACTGACACATTGAGGACGGTGAAAGGGAACACTGTGGTCTCCTTCATGTGTGGGAATTGTGTTTGTACAAATTGCTTTACAAAAAGGACACTGTTGCCAGCAGCCACAGAGATGGGTAAAGAGTATTTCCCCAATTTCAGGAACCATTTCTTCCACAGGCATGCAGAGACAGTTCTGTTCTACAGTCTTCATTGCAGGATACAAAGCTTCACTCATGACCTCTTTGAGGAAGTCAATATCTTTTATCTCCTGTTGTTCAATGTTGACCAGATCCTTTTGAGGCAAGAGCATTTGAGTTTACAGCTGATGACAGAACAAATCCAACCAGTCAGATGCAGAACAGCTGAGAGGATGGCATTCTTGATGTCATCTAAACTTATTTTTAAAAATATCTTCATTTTTTCAGTTCCTTCCACAGAACAATATCTTCTAATACGATTTTCAATGTAATTTCTGAAAAATGACTTTGATTGATGAATGTACTTGCAGTAATTGTCAAAATTCTCATCTTCTGCCAGAGAGATGAGAATGTGCGTTTCCAGGTTGGCCCTGTTTCCACTAAATGCGGGGCAACTGGCTCTCATGTCCCCAGCAATTTTACAAGCCATTTCCCCCTTTATGGTGTTATAAATAGCAGGGATGAGCTTGTTCCATAGAAAATCAACAAATGTTTTGACTGAAGTTGCTCCTTGACAAGAGATCTTAAAATGCATGAACAATTCTTCTTTCTTGCCTTTGAGATAGGACTTAGGATCATTTGCTTTCTTGAATTTCTCATGAACCTCCTTAAAATTCTGTATTGCTTTTTGGAATAAGCAACAAAATAAATCAAAAACATATTCACTTGTTAATATGTATCTTTTTTGAGTGAGTGCAGATTTTACCTCTTCATCTACCATATTCAGGATTTCATGGAAATAGTTTTGATTATAATCATGATGTTGCCCCCTAATATTCTCAATAATTTTAGTAAATCTTGAAGTAATGTTGTTGGTAGTCTCATATATGGACTCCTTTTCATGGGAACACAATATTTTTGTAAATTGGCCATATTTTTTAGGTAGTTTGATATGTTTGTCAAGATTGATTTGAAACTCCTTACTAGAATTTTCCTTTAGACTGTACTCTAAGTCTCTCTCCTTCCTGAAATGTTCCCAGAGGATGGTTTGAGCATCCTCATCAATAGTAGGATCTTTGACTGGAGAGAAATTTGGGAACATATTAGAGACCCATGTTTCCCAAAGGTCATTGAATATTTCACATAACTCATTCTCATTCAATTGTTTGTCCTTTATAGTTAAAGCCATGTTTTGACTTCTTTCCAGTAATTCTTTTTCATAACCTGGCATTTTGCAATTCAGTGTTTCTTGACTCTTTTTAAAACTTATAAGTTCATTTACCTTTGCTTGACCTTCTTGAATAAGTGCATGTTTAAGGTTTATTAGCTTACATTCAAACCTTGCTTTCCACTGAACCAGTATTTCATTATCAGGATCTTCAGTGAAATATTTTTCAAGTCCTTGCAAGATAGCTTCATATTTTTCTGTTACAGGAACATGGAGGTTTTTTGTTATGACTATGTCAGCATTTCCATTCTGAATCTGGTTGTACAGCTTGTTCTGCAGTTCTATCACATGACTCCTCAGCTCCCAGGTCCAGCAGTTATACATGGTTTCCACTTTACTCATAGCCATGACCTCTTGGGTGTTGCTGAAACTGAAAATAAAGTTCTCACTCACTAGTGCTTTCCACAGATCTTGTACTCGCCGTTTTACATCTGATATCTTCATGATTCTCCCTTGGGTTTCCTGCTTGGGACTCATGAGAATTCTGCTCTTCAGCTCCTGGACATTGTGGCTGTAGGGGGGATTGGGAGGGGCCATGGGGGAATTGCCATCCCAGAGGTGAGCGAAGTAGTAGACATGAGTGTTGATATCAAACTCGATGACATCACTGAAGCAGGTAACATCTGAGCACTGCTCTTGTTCAGCTGCCATGGCTGTCATTTCATCCAATCTCTGCTTGAGCTGTCTTCGTCCCTCCATGGTATGATCTTCAGCTGTGACTTTCTCCATGTTCTGATGGACAAAGAAGCAACTGGGAGAGATTTTCACTTGTTTCATCCTCAGAAAGGCTTGGACAGCTATTTGTAGAATGTCTTGCATTTCTGATGGATTTTCTCTAAGTATATTGACCAGTGTCAAGTTTCCAAGTCCAATAACAAAGGTTGCCAGCTCATTGTCCCTGTTCTGGCATTTGTTGTTGCGTTTTGGGGCTTGAAGTCCTTCTGTGTCCACCATGAGGACAAAATCAAAGCCAAGTTCTTGTGCGAATGTCTCCACCTTCAGGAGCTGCATGCAGGCCCCTCGGGTACACCTACCTGCACTGACTGTGAACTGCAGCCTAAAAAGGGCATTCAACAGGGTGGACTTCCCTGAGCTCTGCAGGCCAAGGATGTAGAGAACAAAGACTCGTTTGTCCCCTAGTATCTCAGAGACCTTGTCAAATACAGCTGTCACCCATTTCAGAGGCACATATGAAGTGTCCCCATCCAGCAGCTCAATGGGGACACCAGCTATCATCAGATCTGCAGCGATCTGGGGAATAGAGAGGAAAAGACTACTTTTGGTGGAAGCAGTTTCCTCTATAGCTTCATAGATCTGACCTAAGCACTCTGAGAAGGTGCTCAATCCCCAAGGTACAGTCATTAATTTCTCTGGACAGAGCCTCAATTTCATTTTCCCAGGCTTTCATATTATTGCTTTGTGGTACCTTTTACTTTTCTGTTTCTATTTGTGCCCTCAGAGTCATTTCTTTTTCATTCATTTCTTCCAAGTGTTCCTCAGTCAAGTTGCCCAAAAACATACTTAACCATTGCAAGAAACAGAGTTTCATGGGAGTTTCTAAATGGCTTTGGAGAATATCAATGACAGATTTTTTTAAGTCATTAGGTGGAAAGGCTCTAGCCAATTGTTGATTCCGTATTTTTCGTTTCTCAGTCTCAACATCACTCTTGTGTTGCTCAATGCTCTGATTCCCCTTTTCTCTCAGATGATGTAGTTCCATGTCCTTTTTACACAAAAGATGCCAAAGTTCACCTTGAAGAGGCAGGAAGTTTTCCTTCACCTGAGAGATCTGCATGTCTCCTAGTAGGTCCATTACCTTTTCTGCCTCTTTTTTGGCACGACTACAGTCTCTCTGGTCTTCATCAACAAGGAATCCCTGCTTGCATGCAATCTGGGCAGCCTGTAAGCTGAGAGCGGCATCAGATTGCTCTAGCAGTAATTGGATTGTGTTAGTGAGCTCCTCTGTTAACTCAGCCTCATTTCTGTTTCTGATTCCGATTTTCACTCTTTGGGCTGAATTATTGTTTGTTTCTTTTTCTTTGTCATCAAGAAAAATGATCAAAGATTTTGAAGACTTCCATAAGTTTTGCATGATTTGTCTATTCTCTTTATTGTCATCAGAAGCTGACATGAGGACCACAAGGAGAGAAGAGACCTCCTGCAGGAAGGTGAGCTGCTTTTCATGTTCCTTTGCATCTTCGTGAAGGTTGGTGAAGGTCAGGCAGTTGTCAAATCTGTCCTCCTCCTCTCCCCCAGGGCAGAACCAGCGGATATCTACCACACCCCCCATCAAGACACAGTCTTTGCTGCTCCCTCTGCTGTGCCTGTGGAAAAAGACATCATGCTTACGCTGACTGACAAGACAATTCATGATCTGAGACTTGGAAGCAGAGAAGCCATTTCCAACTCTAATAAAGGACACGATGGGGGTGGAGACCTTGCACATCTGCTGATTCCTATAATCATCCTTTTCATTTGTTGACCCCCTGGACTTCTGCCAGGATCTCCGAATCTGACTGAGACACCAGAGAGAGAATTCAATCTGTGAACTGCAAGGATCAGGTATTAGAAGGGGAAGGGCAAAGTGACAAATGGCAAGTTTGCCTAAAATATATTGTCTGGCAAAGTCATCTGCACAGTGGAGAATTGCCATCTGTATGTCCATAGGGTGGACATGGGGTCTGGGGCCAGGAGCTGAAGAATTATTTGTGGAACTTAAGCTGTCCTTTATAAAGTCTTCAAAAGAATCAAATGCCTCATCTTCCTGATGGTAGCACTCAAATGAACTTAATTTTGTGTGTTTGCATTATCTTTGAAGACCAGGTATCTCAGCCCATAGTTCAGCATGAGCAGCTTCTGCAAGAAGCAGAAGGGGAGCTCCTGTTCAGAGCTCAGCTGGGTGTTGTGCACAGAAGCTTTGTGTATCAAATGGAAGTTGAACCTGCTCCTCCCTTTTGGGTAGTGATCCTCTAGGCCCAGATGCTGGAGCAATTCCAAGACTTCACTTTCCGTGGCTTTACTTTTGCTCTTTTCATGATCATGTGGTACATGGGGCTGTTTCCTTTCATGGATGGAACCTTGCAATGGTATTCACACCTTATCTAGTTGCAACGAATTCAGGGTGTCCCTGGAGTCAGCAAGCAGCAAGTCAGGATCCAAGTCACCGCAACTGGAGGTGCTCATGGTGGGGCCTCCGAGATGACACTGCAGCAACATACAATAGCAGCCTGAAGATCAGCTGGACAGTACTGGTATTGAACCCAAACAACAGAGACAGCAGCAGCAGCAGGAGGTGGTGTCAGATGATCAGGCATGGTTAACAGTTCTCAGAAGTGATAGTCACCCCTTGACGGTGCTGGGTAACTCTGACCAGAATACTGGTTACCACCAGTAGTCACTGGAGGCTGAGTCAAAATGCCAGGCTTATAACTTTTTGTGAGTCACTGGCATATGCAAACATCAATGAGCTCTTTGAGACACCCGGCCTGGGAAGTTTGGTGCTCCTTTCAGGGGATGTCATGCCAGGGGTAGATGTGGCCAGCCCAGCCTCTATAAAGCTCTTGAACTCTCTGTGAAACTATTTGACTTTTCTTCTTTTTTTGCAGGTCAGCTGCTGGATGATTCTTTTTCCTTCGTTGGAGGTCAGAAATGGACTCTGCGAGAGTGAGTGCCAAGTTGGCTCCTGCCCTGACTTATGTCCTCTTTCAAGTCCCCACCTATGGATCAGATTGGACGGTTTTCATGCTCATGGATAACTGGGACTGTAGAAATAATCAATTCTTAGTTCATAGTTCATATCAATGTTGGCCTAGGACTCCATGGGACTCTACAGTCTGCAGCTGCAGGGAGCCACAGGTTGCAACTTCTGGCAAGGGCAGAAACCACCCGCTTTTCCCACTGTCTCAACTGCTTATGTAGCCATGGGAAAGTGCCCGTCTAGCCCAGGAGATCTGGGGGTCAGGTTTCACAAGGACAGTGATTAGTGCAGTGTTCTCCCTCCCTCACCAACCCTTGGTACTAGTATTGGCTTCATGACACTCACTGACAGACACAGACTGCATCTAGTTTGGGGAATCCCCAAAAGTAGTGATATCAGTGGTACCACAGATACAAACCAGCACTGTATATCTGCCAGCACATAATAACAGCAAACCTGGAGGAATATGAGTCAGGATTTGTCTCCTTTGGTAGGCTGGTATCTCCCTGATTGGGAGTAAATGTAAATGAGACTGTGATCAGAAATCTCTCCTCAATTCTTGAAGATAGTACAGATCCTTTTGTTGTGGAAACAAGTGTTCTTTGGTTGCAACTAAGGCTAAGACAATAGAAATCCCAGGCTCTTTGACAAAAGTTGATCATGATAAAAGGAGAATCCCTGATTATCTTTCAGCAGAGCAAGGATTCTGTGCTATAGCCAACACCACCTGTTGCACCTTAATTAACACTTGGAACAGGTCACTTAACTTCAGTGGTTGAATCCTTCAATGGGGTCTTTCTTTGATTTAATTCATTTTATTGGTTCAGGTCTTGGGGACAGTATGCTGAAGAGTAGTTCAAAGAGTGGAACGCTCATTATATTCAGAATTATCCCTTGGGGTGTTGTATTCTTTCAAGAGCATTGGGTGTCTGCTAGCAGTCCTTTAATCAGTAAGCATGTGATCTCCCTAGGACTGGAACACCAGAAACTAAGGGAAGATAATGACCAGATGAAAGATGTGAGTCCAAAGCCATGACCTGTTACTATCACAGATGCTAAACAAGATGTTATAACTAAGGATACCAAACAGAGTATTGACCAGGCAGCAAGAACTATGCAGTGGTGATTCAGAGTGAGTCTAATGCCTGAAATTTTTATCACATCTCTCAGTTCAAGTCTGATTATAGTGACTAGATAGAGGGAGGTGATCAGGTATGACATCGTGCATGGCATATTAAAGTATCTGCACATACATATTGTTTATATTCTCTTTATTTTGAATTAATTTCCAGCAAGGACATGTCTGTAGGAGTATGGAGAATCAATACTACCATATGGTCAGCCTCAGGGCCCAGGGTTCATGTGAGGCCAGTTGTCTAGGATGGTGATAAAGAGCACTGGGGCTCAATATCACAGGCTCCTAGCAGCAGTAAAGGTCTGCTTACTGCTGAACAACTATTTTTGTTTAACTCACTGTGAAAAGCCAGCTGGAAACAAAGTGTTAAGGCAATTTCTTTAGAGTGGTGAAGATTGCTGCCTATCTGATTAAAGTTCCACATCTAAAACATTCAATTCCTATCTGTATTTTATTTGTATATAATGGTACAGGTGCCTCAACCCTGGTCTTGTGCTTGTGCAATCAAAGGAGGAATGGTTGAAAAAGATACAACAGATTCAACTTTGTGTCACTTAAGTCTATAAGATTAAATAGGTAACCTAATCGCAATTCTAACCTCCCTTAGGGCCACCTCTGGTTGGCCCTTGGCCATTGGTAGGGGGTAAGGGTTTGACACCCTATCCAGTGACCAAGATCTTTGTCAGTTCCCCCCATACCCCCCTGTCACTACTGACATTGCAGAGCAGTGGGTTTGTGCCACAAAAGGCACTGGAAAAGAACATAAATCATGAAATAATTCAGGTACTCCCACTGCAGACCCCCAGGTCTCCCCTTCAGGAGCTGAAAGGGATAATTAAATCAGAGCACTGGACACAACTGTTGTACTATATGTATATATACATATATGTACATATGTATATGTAATATACGTACTATATCTGTATATGTATATATATACATATATATGTATATATATGTATATATATACATATATATGTATATATAGTACACATACAGTAGAACAACTGTGCCCACTGCTCTGATTTATTTATCCCTCTCAGCTCCTGAAAGGGAGACCTGGGTGTCTGCAGTGGGAGTACCTGGGGGTCTCCAGTGGGAGTACACACACACACACACACACACACACACACATATATATATATATATGCACTATATATGTGCAATGTTCCTGTGGACTGGGAAATCAGTCTGGTCCAGAGATGCCTGCACCTTGAGTGAGGCTTTCTCATTTTCCACTAGGTGGAGGGAGACATAAATTAAGAACCAATGAGGTATTACCACGTGAAGTCTTAAAGTAACTCCCCAGTCCAGGATAGCATGGAAGTTTTCCAGAGCTTTGACTGGAGACAACAGGAAGGACTAGGAAACATGAAGAAAGTAGATAGTCTAGAAAGTGTTGAACTGACCACCTGCTAGAACTACTCCCTCCAGGGAACTTACTTGCTGACATTGACTGGGAGTTGGGTTCCCAGTCCTTGGAATGGATGGGACAGTCAATTTGGAGGAGAAGGCAGGGAACCCAGAGACCAGCCTGGTCTGGAGAACATGGCACAGTTTCCTATCCTATTGGAAGTTCCAGAATAAAGGAGTCTGGGGAACCACTGCATGCAGCTGCCCTTCAGGAGGTTCCTGAATGACTACACCCTGCTACCTTCTTCCTGGTTGGTCCTGGGGATCTGAGCACCTGCTATGCTGCCATTCAGGAGCACAGGTCCTTGTGTAGTAAAAACAGAAGGCTCATGGGTCTGGGGCTTTTAGCCATGAGAGTTCAGAGCTGGGGATGGAGGAGTGCAGGGGAGCGTGGTGGGAGCACTTTGGGAACTGTGCATGAAGGGAACAAATACTGTTTGTCAAGTGACTGACAATGTAAGACAATAAAAAATAAAACACTCCTATGGGTAGATCTTGTCCCAAGTCTTCCCCCCTGTGTCTATGCAGGCCCATTTCTCACAAACCTGCCCAATTCAGAGGTTACTCTTTCTGTCCTCTGTGTCTATGCAGGTGTCTTTCCTTCTCCTTCCCTTCTTTCCCTTTCCCTCTCCTTCTCTACCTTCTCTTTCACTCCTTTCTCTTTCTTTTCTTTTCCTTTCCATTTTCTTCTGATAATAAACCTGCCCTTTAGATATGTGTATATATTTTTAAAAAGAAAGAAAAACCTCCCCTGAGAATGTAGTTTTAATTACATAGAGTGTAGAAATTTCTTGTTATCTCCAGCGAGGAGATTCTTCCCATGGGATAAAGGAAGAAGCCTACACTGCTCTTCCATGCTCTGTGGTTACACAGATTTGACAGAATCCTGTCTTTATCTATGGCTCTTCAAATTACCTCAGGAGCCTTTCCCATTCAGTAACCCCTGGGAGCTTCTTCTACTTGCTGGGTCAGGTGCTATTTATGAATGGTTAACAAAGTCTATTAGTTCTTTAAATTTATTTGTTTATATTTTTGTTATCATTATCTACTAGTTCAATTCCTTTAGGAGTCACAATCTGTCATCTTTCTCCAAATGTAACAAGGTGATAAGGCTGAAGTGGGAGGCTGTGGCAGCTGAGTAGGAAGACGCCTCTCAGTGGATGCTCAGGGAAGCACATGAACAAGGGGAGAGGTCTGGATAGAGGAAAGCACAGGCTTGAGAAGAACAGGGGATGTGAGAGAGCATAAAAGTGGCTTCAGGGAGAACAATGCATGCATGCCTAGATCAGAGAGGAAGAGAAGGAGTGGGTGTTGTGATAGACACTTGGC
>PVHY01020581.1:0-25282 GCA_004024945.1 Uropsilus gracilis
TGTTGTTGTTGTTGTTGTTTTTTTGAGACTAGGTCTTGCTATTTTTGCCTGTGGAACCGCAGGCTCACGTTGCCCAGGGTACCACAGACTCAAGCAATCCCCAGCTCAGCTTCCCAGGTAGCTGGGATTACAGGTGCTTTCCACCACTCCCAGTTATTATTATTTTTTTTTGGAACTAGGTCTTGCTATGTTGCCCTGAGCGGGACTCAAACCGCGATCCCCAGTCCCAGCTGCGTTCCGTAGGCTGTCGTTTACAGGCATGCGCCGCCATGCCCGTCTATGAATTTATGTATTATTTGTATGTTTTCTTATTTAGTGACAGTCCCTCACTAGACTGCTCTCTCCCTGAGGGCAGAATCTGCTGATTCAGCCCCTCTTCTCCCCTGTGGAGAGCCTGGCCTTAGTAGATAGTTCATAAATGTTAGCTGGAAGGCACAATTTACAGTAGGTAATGACAGGTCTGAAGGGACAGAAGGTCGGAAGGGACAGAAAAGCCCAAAGGGTGACAAAGGTGAGGGGAGCATTCCCACCTGAGTGAGGCTAATCGCTGAGATAGATATAGCAAATCAGGAGTGGAAAGGCACTAAATAAGTGGATGCAGGATGTGTTGAGGGGTTGGGTGCTTTGGAGGAGGAAGGCTTGGAGATGGCAGGAGTCCTTTCTGACTTCATCTCCACTGCAGCCTGGTGACTGGCCACCACCCCTGGGCCCACGTCTGTAACCCCCATCTCACCACCTCACCGTGAGTCCCCGACAACGCTCAGGTGTTTCTGGAACAGGCCGGAGGCTCTTTGCGGGGCCCCAGGGTGCCCAGGGACGAGCAGTTGGAGCTCAATAGAAGTCACAAAGGAAAGAGGAGGGAAGAGAATGTGGTTAGGTGCTGGGAGGGAGGCTGGGAAGAGGAGCAGGCACAAGAGTGGAAAGAGGGGCGAGGTTGGAACCCTGGGCCCAGAGACAGGTGTCAGCGGCGTGTTCCAAGTGCTTTATTCTTGCCACTGCTTGCCATCTGCGTGGCGCCTCCGAGGACATTGTTATTCCTACTTTGCTAATAAGGAAAGCGAGGCCCAGAGAAGTGAGGAGATCTGCCCAAGGTCACACAGCATAAGCAGCGAAGCCCGGGGTTTCAGCCAGGGCGGCCAGCCCCCAAGCCCCAACTCTTTGCACTCCCCTCTCTGTGTCTCCTCCACCTCTTCGCTCCCCTACCCCTTTTTCCCCTCCCCTTGGCTCCCGCGGCTGCTCCGCCCCACCCCTCCCTGCCCTCCTCCCTCCCTCCCTCGCGGTGGCAGCAGCGGCGGAGCCACGTGGTGGGGCAGGGAAGCCGCGGCCGCTGAGCGCCCGGGCGGCTGCCCCAGCTGGGCAGTGCTGCGCCGCGCCGCGCCGAGCTCGGTGCCTGCGCTCCCCGCTCCCCGCCCGCCGCCCCGGGGCAGGAGGCGCGCCTGGTGGCCGGCCGGCCAGACAAAGGAGGCGCGGCGCGGCGGAGCCAGCGCGCGGGCGGACGAGCCATGGACTCGGAGCGCGGGCGCTCGGCCCCAGCCCTGAGGACCTGGCGCTCGCGGGCCCGGCCCTAGGCGCCCGGCCCCGCCGGTCGGGGCGCCCAGCGGGGAGGACGCGGAGCCCGCGCGGGGCGGAGGAGGCGGCGGCCGCGGAGCTCGAGGGGCGCCGCGGAGGACGGCCCGCGCGGCCCCGGGAGCCATGGGCAAGTGCAGCGGGCGCTGCACCCTGGTCGCCTTCTGCTGCCTGCAGCTGGTGAGCGCCGCGCGCGGGGCCGCCGGGGCAGGGTGGGGCGCGGCGGGGCGGGTCCCGGGGCGCGCGGGCGAGGTCGTGTGCCTCGGTGTGTGCGCCTGGGGCCGGAGCCGGGGTGCGGGCTGGTCTGGAGTCCCGGAGCGGACGGGCGGAGCCTGCTCCTGCTGGCCGGGCTGTCTCTTTGTGTGCGCTTCTCGCCGCTGTGCCCGGCGCTCCCGGGTCCCCGAGTGCGTCCTGCGCGCGAGTCCCCCGCCCGCCCGGTGCCTGGGGCTCCACGAGTCTGGCCGGCTCCGTGAGAGTAGCCTCCTGTCGGGGGTGCGCCGTGGGACCGGGTCTCGCTGGGCGGGGGTCCGCGGAGGTCCCTGCCCTGTGCTTTCCTCTGGTCACTCGTTGGCGCGGGTGCCCGTGCCCCGCCCGTGCGAGCGGCGTGAGTGTTGCTCGCCAAGTCCCTGCTCCCGCCGCTGTCTCTCCGGGTTCCTCCCTGGTGTGTCTCTAGATCTTTCGCCGTGTCTGGTTCATGCTCACTGTGTGCGCCGGGATCTTAGGCTCCAAGAACCCAGCGCTCCTCCTTTGTGCTGCTTCTGCCTCCTTCACCCTCGTGACTGGCAGGCCTGCAAAGGAGAGCCCCTCCCTGGAGAGTCCCTGGGAGCTGCCAGGTCCCGTTTGCCCTCCCTGCTTCGACTCTGACCACCGTGGCCAGGGGTGTCCACCGGCCGTCAGCCCCAGCAGAGTGTGGGGTGGGGACGGGCACCCTCTGCCTGGGCAGGCACCCATGGACGGGGCATTTCGGTGCCCTGGAGAATGGAAGGATCTGAGAACGCTGCTTCATCCCAGCTGAGGCAACTCTTGTCTCACGTAGACCACTGGCTTATATTTGGGAACTCGGGGGACCAGCTCTGCCCTTCGAGTCCGGCCCTAGCTGGTGAAGTTGGGAGGGCAGCGGTTGAAAGAACCCCTGCGGGGCCTCCTGCCCTCCTGCCTACCCTCGAGCTGAGGCCCAAACTTCAAAACTTGGGGACAGGAAACAGGGCTGTTCCTGTGGGCAGAGGCCTGTGAGAGCCTCTGGGGCACAGGGGCACAGCTCTGGTCTGAATGGGGCGTGGGGGGGAAGGGGTGCTGGGGGTGTCTGCCCCTCACTGAGTCCCCTGCATGCGTAACCCCTCCTCCCTCACAGGTGCCCAACCTTAGGGCTCTGGGTCTGCATGGGGAGTCAGCCCCAAACCTGCTGGCCCCAGACCACCTCTTGGGAACATAGAAACAACTGGGGCCCTGGAGATGGAAGCCCTACTGCTCCTGGCTGTGGGACACCCGTACCTGACTTCCCTGGCTGGGCCACGCAGGTCTGCCTGTCTGTGAACTGCTCATCCTTGAGGGGTGCAGAGGGGATTAATTAAGATCAGGTAGAATGGAAACTCCAGAAGGGCAGAGATTATCTGTTTTGTTCCCCGCTAAGTCCCCAGCAGCTGGAACAGAGCCTGGCGCTCCATTAATATTTGTAAAATAGATGAATGAATCAGTTGTTTGGCAGCTCCTGACTCCGTGAAAACCCTCTTCTTTATCTGCATTGAAGAACATGAGATGCCAAGAAATGAGGAAACTTCTCAGAGGACTTTTTCCCCCATTTGTTGTTGTTGTTTTTTAAATTTTAACCTAGGACTTTATTTTATATTTATATTTATTATTATTATTATTTTTTGGAGACTAAGTCTCGCTATTTTTGCCTGGGGAACTGCAGGCTCATGTTGCCTGGGTACCACGAACTCAAGCAATCCCCAGCCTCAGCTTCCCAGGTAGCTGGGATTATAGGCGTGCGCCACCACACCCAGCTGTTTCTTGGGACTAGGTCTTACTATGTTGCTCAGGTGGGTCTCGAACCCACGGACTCAAGAGATTCCCAGTCCCAGCCATGCTCCATAGGCTTGGACTTAAAGGCACACGCCACCGTGCCTGGTTCCTAGGATTTTTTTTTTAATTAGAAAAGTAATCTTCCCCTATTCTAAAAAAATGAATACATCAATACATACTCAAACAGAGCAGAAGATAAATGTACATTCCTTCTACCCTACGCCCTGTCCCAAATCCCAGAGGTAAGCACTGTCAGTAGTTTGTCCCATAATCATTCTCTCTTGATGATGATGATAATGGCTAGTGCTGGGGACACTGGCTGGAAGCGAGGTCCCTTGCAGGTACTTATGGGTGTGTTAACTCATGTAATCCTCATAATGATCCTATAAAGCAGCTTGCCTGGATTTTTAGTTTGAAGCCCAGCTTTGAGTCCAGGTATCCGGTCAGTGTCCTCTGTTACCTTCTTGGTTGTGAAATGAATCATTCTGGTCCTGGGAAGTCAGGGGCCCTGGGTAGGAGCTTTCTGCTTTAGAGAGAAATGCAGGTGGCAGAGGTAACTTCCCTGCCTCCTACTCCCCCTCCATCAATCCCCAGCTCAGCTAAAGCCACCCTTTCCCCTAGAAGGTCTTACCAGCTCTGGGACTCGAGTTAGACTGGATGTGCTTGGGATTCTGATTCTCCTTCATGTTGGCTGTGACTTTGGCAGCGTGTGGGGATTACGATCCTGTGAGGAGGTGCTTCCGGAAGGGACCTGAAAATTGGTCTCTTGGCTCTGTTGTTCCCTTGTCTGTCTGGGCTGATTGCGGAGTGGGTCCCTTCTGTTGTCACTAACCCCCAGGAGCAGGCAGCTCCCCTAATGTGCTCCTGGATGCTGGAATTCACCAGTCTGCCCTCCTCTCAGGGAGGAAGGAGCCTCAGTTTTCTCACCCAAAGGGAGGAGGCACACAAGAAAGAGGCTGCTCTGTGTTTCTCAGCTGAAAACTTCAGAAGAGGAGCTGTGTCATTTCCCTTTTTTATGTGGGGTTTAATCATTCCAATAGAACAAGCCAGTCTTAAACACTCCTATATTTGGGATAGATTTACTCTGCATGAAGGGATAGGGTGTGAGAGTGGGGGAAGCAGGTGGGGAACTGTACTGTTGAAGTGGACAGTTGTAAGGACTAGAATCTGGAATTAGAACAGACCGGGGTACCAGTCCTGGCTGTCATTTTCAAGCTGTGCGATCCTAAGTGAATTGCTTACTCGTGCTAAGCCACAGTTTTGTCATCTCTTAAGCAGAGCTAAATAGTTCCTAGTTCTTAGGCTTGTCGTGAGGATTAAATGCAGTTAATGAATTCAGCTCTGTGCCAGCACAGAGTGAACATGTAGTTAGGAACAGCTTTTTAGGCCAGGCACTGTGGCCCGTGCCTTTAATCGCAACTTCCAGAGAGAGGCCAGGACTAGGAATTGCTTGAGTCTGTGGTTCGAGACCTGCCCAGGGCAACATAGCAAGACCTAGTCCCAAAAAATAGCTGGGCGTGGTGGTCTGCGCCTGTAATCCCAGCTACCTGGGAAGCTGAGCCTGGGGATTGTTTGAGTCAGTGGTACCCTGGACAGCGTGAGCTTGCGGTTCCACAGGCAAAAATAACGAGACCTAGTCTCAAAAAAAAAAAAAAAATTAAAAATAAGCTTTTTGCTGTTGTTGTCTTTTTTTTGGAGACTAGGTCTCGCTATTTTTGCCTGTGAAACCACAGGCTCATGTTGCCCAGGGTACCACAGACTCAAGCAATCCCCAGCCTCAGCTTCCCACATAACTGGGATGACAGGCGTGCGCCACCACGTCCAGTTATTTTTTGGGGACTAGGTCTCCCTACGTGCCCCCAGCAGGACTCAAGCTGTGATCCCTGACCCCGGCCGTGGCTTCCTAGGCTGCCACCTACAGGCATGTGCCACCATGCCCGGCTGTTGTCATTGTCTTAAAGATGTACACCCTGACACAGAAGGGTACCTCCCTGCAGCGGGTAGCGGGGCACTGAGTTGAGAGGCAGGATACCTAAATTCAAGCTCAACTCTGCCATTGACATCCTGTGGGCTTGGGCAGGACTGTTCCCCTGCCCCAGTCAAGCCTTGCTTTTCCCATCTGTAAGATGGGAAGAACCATTGGTGCGTGTCCTTGGAGTCCAGCAGTTCTGGGACTCTGGGGTAGAGTCTTGACTGACCTAGAGATTTCAGCATCTCTGGTCTGGTTTCATTCTTCTCTGTTTTTTTGAGACTCGGTCTTGCTATGTTGCCTGGGGAACCACAGACTCATGTTGCCTGGGGTACCACAGACACAAGCAATCCCCAGCCTCAGCCTCCCAGGTAGCTAGGATTACAGGCGTGCCCCACCACGCCCAGCTGTTTTTTGAGAATAGGTCTTGCTGTGTTGCCCCAGCGGGTCTCGAACCCACAGACTCATGCGATTCCTAGTCTCAGCCTCCCTTATTAGGCTGGGATTAAAGGCACACGCCCCCCCACGCTTGGCCCTTGGTCTGGTTTCATTCTGTAGACTGTCATGAGTCTCTGGCTTTCCTGGTTTCTGCTTCTGTATTATCTTGGCGTTATTAATGCTATTCATTCTGTCTTTTTTATGTGTTTCTTGCATCCCTCTGCTGTCCACACCCTGCCCTTCTTACTTGGTCCTCCTCCTTCCTGCAACCTTATAGGCCCCACTCTTCTTCCTGTAAGAGGATGAACTGGGGAAAATTTGGCCAAGGGAGTCATTATCAAGTTCTTCATCATCATTGTTATCACTCCCATTTCTGGAGTCCTGTGCTAAGCACTTTATATGCATTACCTCATTTAAACAAATGAGCTTACATATGTAAAGTGCTTGGCAAAGTGCCTAGTGCATGTTAAACCATCTATGAATGTTAGCTCTTTTGCTGTTTTTATCCTTCCTAGTGTTGCCCCATGTAATGGGAGAGGTGTTTACATTACCCCCTTTCTCAGATGTGGAGATTGAGGCCCAGTGAGGTGAGGATGTTTGTTCATGGTCACGAAGTTAGTCGGTGACAACCAGGACGTTACAAAGCCCTCTCTGCTGGGACGGAGACTGCTTCCCACTCCGGCCACACTGCTGCTGCTCTTGATTACGCAGTGCTAACTTCAGACAGTCCTCCACTGAGCTGCCGTGTTTTCATCTGAAAACCAAAATAATGCCATTTCAGTAGGCACTGTGGGCCAGTGAACACCCAATGCTGCCTGCCCCACTATCAGGGCTGTTCCTTGCCAGCCACAGGGCTTTGGGCACGAACTTCCACTCTTCTGGCCTCCTTTTCTCTTGGTCAGCAGAGTTACCCATACCTCCAGAGGTGTAAAGGGGGCTGATGTCTTGCACATAGTAGGTACTCAGAAAAACGCTGATTTCCTTCTCTTCCCTTCTAGAAAGTGCTTTTGTTTTCTGGATGGTGGAGGGTGAGGGGGAAAATATGTAGTTTCCTGCTGAGCTGCGAGTAATGGTGTGAAACGTGGTCACCCTGATTGATGTCGTTATTAGCAATGGTGATGGCGAAGGCTGGGGAGAGGGGCTCTGGTGGGGCCTGTGCTCTCAAGCAGCCGCATCTGCAGGCTGTGGCCTCCTGGGCAGGGTCTGGTTCTGCTCAGGCTGCTTCAGGTCCTTGGACCTGGCTTCAGAGTCAGGAGCTCAATACTGGCCAGCCATGACTCCTTTGACATGATGGGGAATGGGGTGGTTAACTCCCTCTGCAGATGGAAAGACTGGGGTTAAACAACTTGCAAGACCCTGATGGACAGGACAAGGTAGAATGGAGAAAAGGGCTCCAAGAGGCTGTAGGGGGTCGGGGTGTGTGTGTGTGAGGTGGCCTTGGTTCCTTTGTAGGAGTGTGTGTGTGGGGTAATTTTGAGACAAGTACCCCATAAAAGGCAGCTGCTCTGTGATGTGGCAAAGGGTGTAGGAGCATTACCTTTGAGGTCAGATATTGCTCTTTTGCTTTGCCACTTCCAGGAATGTCTCTTCCCCTCTCTGAGCCTCTGTTTCCTGTAAAGTCATCAGAACCGCTCTTTGGGGAACTCCATGAAATGGTGCCCTCTAGGGCATGCTGCTCTTTGCCCTGAGAATTGAACACAAGGCTTCAACCCTCATGTCTGCCTGGATTAGAGATTTTATCCTGAACGCCTCCTAGGAGATAGTGACTGGCCTACACCATTTCCTGATGGTGGCATCGTGAATCTCAGGAGGAAATGGCTTGAAGTGAAGGAAACAGAAGATACAATCTAGAACAATGATAAGATCTGGCCCCGGTCAACATGTCAGCTCTCATCACTGAAATCTCCTCTCCTGTTTCAAGAAGTGGGTGATGGGAGAGCAGGCTGAGAGGTGTGTTTAAAAGTTTGTTCCCAAAAAATTATATAAAATAGGCCGGGCACGGTGGCTCGTGCCTGTAAGCTTCAGCCTATGAAGCGGCCGGGGCTAGGGATCGCAATTCGAGTCCCGCCTGGGGCCCGTAGCGAGACCTAGTTCCAAAAAAAATAGCTGGGTGTGGTGGTGCGCGCCTGTAATCCCAGCTGCCTGGGAAGCTGAGGCTGGGGATTGCTTGAGTCTGTGGTACCCTGGGCAACGAGAGCCTGGGGTTCCACGGGCAAAAATAGCAAGACCTAGTCTCAAAAAAAAAAAAAAATATATATATATATATATAAAATAACAACATAAAAGAATAAAAGTTTGTTTCTAAAAATAAAATAGAATAAAAGTGTGTTCCAAGTCGAGCATGGTGGTGTGCGCCTGTCATCCCAGTTACCTGGGAGGCCAAGGCTGGGGATCACTTGAGTCTGTGTGTTCAAGACAACCCTGGGCAACATAGCAAGATCTAGTCTCAAAAAAAACAAGTTTGTCCCAGACTGAAGGGTGGGGGTCTGGTGGGATGGAGCTAACTCTGGCCCAGGGAAGCCCCATCCTAGTGCCCTTGGCCTCTGCTCTTGACCTGGATTTGGGGTGGTTCTGAGACTGAGAATCCTTAGCAGCCAGACAAGGCTCCTGGAGACACACGCTTCTGCCAGCGGACACCAGGGTCTTCAAGGCACTGCTCGTTGCTGTTGCCAGGCCAACGGCCTCTGCCTCTCAAAGCTGCTGCTAGCGAATCTAGAGGTAGGGAGGCTGCAGAGAGCTTGGGCCTTGTTCCATCTCTGGCTCTTTGTAGCTGGGTGACCTTGAGGGAGGTACTTAACCTCTCTGAGCTTCCCCCTGCGCATCTCTAAATCAGGATCCAAATCATTGGTAGCTTGTGAGGTCAGATAGGTAGAGCAGGAGCTCACAAAGGCTCACATTATCCAAGACCCCAGAATGCTGAAAGCAGGTTCCGGGAATCTGCATCAGGGATAAGAAATGGGCCACAGCCGGGCACGGTGGCGTGTGCTTGTAAGGACAGCTTATGGAGTTGTGTCGGGGTCTGGGGATCGTAGTTTGAGTCCCACCTGGGACAACACAGTGAGACCTAGTCCCAAAAAATAGCTGGGCTTGATGGCCCTAGTTGTAATCCTAGCTACCTGGGAAGCTGAGGTTGGAGATTGCTTGAGTCCGTGGTACCCCAGGCAATGTGAGCCTGTGGTTCCACGGGCAAAAATAGCGAGACCTAGTCTCAAAAAAAGAAATGGGCCACACCCCTTCACACTCAGTGGACGCCCCTCGAGCAGAGATTCTGCTAAACCTGTGTGGCCTTGGTCTCCCTGGGTCTTGGTCTGCTCTTCTGTAATTCGGAACAATAGCACCTACCTTGTGGAACTAGAGGTCTGAGATAATACAGGGAGAACTCGGCACAGCGCCCATTGCACTCAGAGGCCATCAGGGGACTGCTGATGCTCTCCGGGCCTCCTTGCCAAGGGTGGACATGTCAGAAGACCTCTGCCGCTCTGAGTCATCAGCGAGTCCCCCACCTTCCTGGGTCCATGCTGCCACCACAGGGGCCCACCTTGCTCCAGGTAGCGCTTATTGATGGGGATACCAGATGCTGGGGAGAGAAGGACTCCACCCCCAGGTCTCCATCCAAGGCTTTAAGGCTTTTAGCTAGGTCTCACTATGTTGCCTGGGATACCATGGACTCAAGCGATCCCCAGCCTCAGCCTCCCAGGTAGCTGGGATTATAGGCGCACACCACCATGTCCAGCTATTTTTTGAGACTAGGTCTTGCTATGTTGTACTGGGTGGGTCTCCAACCTGCAGACTCAAGCGATTCCTAGTCTTGCTCTCCCTTCTTAGGCTGGGATTAAAGGCGTGCACCACTGCGCCCGGCCTCAGGTGACTTCTTTCCTCTGTTTTGTGTGAATGTCCTCAGTGTCTGTGACCCAAACACCCAGATGTCGTATTTGGTTGTAAAATCAAGTCTCAAACTACAGAAATGGAGAGTTCTCAGCCATCACTAACCCCCCATGGGTGAGATTCCTGAGCTCCAGAAAGACTATTGCTTCAGAAAGTGAGCATAGCCATGAACTGACCTCTCTGCTCACAGTTGCATCCACCAGATACTTAGAAAGTTCCCGGAACGTGTCGGACACGATTCTAGGTGTGAGTCACCTTAGGCTACGATCCATGCCCTCAGCTGCAAGGCAGAGTCCCAGGGTCAGTGTCACTTGCTGGACAACCGTTGCTGGCTCTGGGCCTCCTTTTCTCCTGTCTGAAACTGGGGAGGTGGGGAAAGAGTGTTGAACTCTTTCAGCTGTCCAGAGGCTCTGCAGCCATGGGCTGACGATCCCACAGTGTGCCCCCGCCCCTGGCAGTGATGAGCAACGTGTGTGTAGGTTGGGAAATCGGTGTGTGATGGATATAATGATGACCTGGGTCCACTGACTACTACATGTGACTTCTCGGTCCTAAGAGGACAGCCGGTAGGACAAACTGAAGTCTGTTATGAGTAATGAAAATTATGGACATTTTGTCGCTCTGTATCCCTTTGCCTTAACCATGTTCTTTACTCCCACCACCACCACCACCCCAACCCCAAGTCACAGAATGTGGCTGACTGGCACAGGAAGTGGGGAAAATGGGAGTATCGTCTCTAAGCTGCACCTGTGTCCACTCCAGCTGCCCCTTACCCTAGAAGGGGAGGCAACCCTGGGATTTCCTAGGTACGGATGACTCCAAAGCCTCTTTTTTTGGGGTGGGGAGTAGGTTCTGCAGCCCCAGCCTGAACCATAGATGTGGGTTTTCAATTACACAATTAAATGCACAATTAGGCATAATTACCAGTGCTCAGAGCCCAAGACTGCTCATAATAGGCGTGTAATCTACTGCAGCCTCTGTTTATACTACTCCGCGCGCTCCCTAATGATGCCAGGATGCCTTCACACTGCACTGTTGCCATGGAGATGAGCCCGCCACCACCATGCAGGGCTGACAAATGGTGTTCTGTCCAGGCCCCTGGATGGTTTCTGAGGCCTTTGAAGCCAGGAGTAGAGGGGCTGGCCAGGTGGACCAGGAAGACAGGTCAATCCTCCCTGTTCTCTGACACCCTAATGGTCCAAGCATCCTTGGAAACATAGGGAACTTCAGCCTCCTTCCCAACTATCCCCAGCCCCATCCACCCCCGTTCCCCTAGTCCTCAGGTCTTGTACAAGGTCTGTGGTTCAAGCAGACATCGGGCCAGGGGACCTGCGGGCTCTCACATGGGCCTGGCTCTGCTGTGAGCTGGCTTTGTGACCTTGGAGGAGTCCTTGCCCCTCTCCAGGGCTCTTTCCCCACACGCAAAGGGAGCTGCAGGACTGTGGCCTGTGGTATAGTTTAGTAGAGAAGGCTCACTGAGTACTGCTTTCTGGAGTCGTCACCCTCACCACCCCTGTCATAGAGGGGTACAGAAGCCGACCCGAAGGCTGTGGAGCTGCCATCAGATAGGCAGAGCTGGACTAGGTCATGTGACTCAGGCCCAGCTCTGATCATGTGGCCTCATGTGCCCTCTCATGTTTCCCAAAAGTCCCCATCGCTACCACTGAGAGGTATTCAGTTGTCAGCCCATTTCCCAGATGAGGGCTTAGAGACTGAAGTCCCTTGCCCAGAGTCACACAGCGAGTGCCAGGCAGGTGCTAGCTGGTGTCAGAGCCCAGAATTCCTAACTTTGGCATCTTTGGGGATGTGATGGAGGAGTCGAGAGATTTTCTTTAACTGGGCACGGTGGCACACGCCTGTAAGCGACAGCCTATGGAGTGCGGCTGAGACTGGGGATTGCGGTTCGAGTCCCACCTGGGGCAACATAGTGAGACCTAGTTCCAAAAAAATAGCTGGGTATAGAGGCCAGGCACCGTGGCTCGTGCTTGTAAGCTTCAGCCTATGAAGCGGCTGGGGCTAGGGATCGCGGTTCAAGTCCCGCCTGGGGCCCGTAGGGAGACCTAGTTCCAAAAAAAATAGCTGGGCATGGTGGTGCGCTCCTGTAATCCCAGCTACCTGGGAAGCTGAGGCTGGGGATTGCTTGAGTCTGTGGTACTCCGGGCAACGAGAGCCTGCGGTTCCACGGGCAAAAATAGCAAGACCTAGTCTAAAAAAAAAAAAAAAAAAAAGCTGGGTATGGTGGCGCACACCTATAATCCTAGTTACATGTGAAGCTGAGGTTGGGGATTGCTTGAGTCCGTGGTACCCCGTGGTACCCCGGGCAACATGAGCCTGCAGTTCCAGGGGCAAAATTAGCGAGACCTAGTCTCAGAAAAAAAAAAAGAGATTTCCTTTAACAAACACATACCAAGGGTCCCCATTATCTCCACTTGGGCTCCCCCAACTGCTGAGGAGGCAGTGAGTCTCAGGATCCCTCAGCCCCAGCACTTTTCTCTGGCCTTGAAGGAAACTTTGGTCTAGTTCTTTCTCCATCTGCTTGGCAACTGGGAACAGGGCCTGTTTTTATGCTCATTTTTCCCTCCATTTCTCTGTAAATTCAGCACATAATTACAGACACCTGCTAGGTACCGGCCCGTGGGGACCAACTGGCTCAGACAGGAAAGGAGCAAGACTGGAGCTCTGAGGCTTCCGCTTCACCTTCAGGTGGGCCTCGTCTTGCCATGGAACGCTGGGTTCCCTGCAAGCGGCTTGCCCTCCCTCGACTTCGTTTCTTCATTTGTAGTCCGTGCACCATTGCAAGCCCCACAGGACTCGATGGTATCAGCGTAACAGCTGCCGTTCCCCAAATGCTCACTAGACGCTGGGCACTCAGCGAAGGCCATCAGTGCCCTGGGCAGGGGTCCCAACGCCGCAGTCTGCTTTGCCCATTTAGCAGATGAAGCAACTGAGGCCAAGGAATGTTAGCACTTGCCTGGGGCCTCAGAGCTGGTGAGTGGCCTGCAGGTCGAGTCCAGAGCCCCTGCTCTCCTCTGCCAGGTGTACTGCCAGCATGGAGGTGACTCCTGCCACGTGACCCTGTTCTTTGGGAATGAGGCATCCCATATCTGGGTAAACGGCGGCGCGCTGAAGCCTTGGAGCCTGCGGCACAGCCAGGGTTCTAACTGGAGGAATCCTCCGGTGACACCCTGAAGTGCAGGTTGTTCAGGAGCCTGCCGGCAGGCAGCCCCACCACTGCCACCTGCGCATGACAGCCGACTGCCTGGAAACTAGGGTTTGCCCGGGACAACAAAGGAAGTCGGGACAGAAGTGGGACTCTAACCCAAAGCCATTTTAGGATTCTGTTTATTACCTTCCTCTTCCTCCCTATCACACAGGCCTTTGGAGAGATGTTGGGGGCTATGGTGTGTGTTGATGTGTATGGACTCAAAACTGCACACAGCTGCATGCCCGAGCATTTGTGGGGCAGTCACTGGCACGTAGAGATT
Organism: Uropsilus gracilis; assembly: GCA_004024945.1. Lineage (NCBI taxonomy): Eukaryota > Metazoa > Chordata > Mammalia > Eulipotyphla > Talpidae > Uropsilus > Uropsilus gracilis. The sequence continues at coordinate 13,366 of PVHY01020581.1, forward strand.
TGTGGATCAATAAACATCCCTCCCCGCTTCCTCCCTCTTCATTTATTCATGAACTCTGAACTCCTTGGCTCCAGAGAAACTGCCTGGAAGAAAGCAATTAGTGCATAATTAGAACCACTCCTATTATCAGCTCTCAGCGGGAGGGGAAGGGGGGCTGCCAGGGTGTGGGGATGGCCCGGGGAGTTCCCTTTAGCCCCCACTCCTGCAGCTGCCCATTCAGCTCCTGCTCACCCCCACGGAGCTCAGCCTCCCTGGAGTCCTGGGCACAGATCCATGTTGGGCAGGGAATAAGGACCTCATCCCTGGAGGTGTTCAAGCGCTTGATAAGGCTAGGAGGGAGAGCGCTCTGCTTGCATACTAAGAGAAGATGACTTCCAAGTCCCTCCCATGCTGAGCTTCTTGGGTGCTCCCTGCCAGGGCCTGGGCCAGGCACCGCAGGAAAATGAAGAAGCACAACATGGCTCCTGCTTTCTAGAAAACATTCCTGTATCAGATGGTAGTGAATGAAGATTGCAAAGACAATAGGAAATGTAAATTACCTGGAGGAAGCAATTTACCAGGCAGGGCTCCATTCATCGCCAGATGATTAATAGTCATAATAGCAGTCCCAGCTGTCAGTGTTTAGGGAGTGTTTCTTCCCCCCAGAGTCACTATTGTTCCCCACCAAGTGTCCCACCAGTGGAGAGGCCACTCAGGAGTGGGTGGGTATCCTCCCTAAGGAGCAGGAGGGCCAGGCGCAGGGCGGTGCCAGGTGCCAAGCTTCTCACTTCGAATGCATTTCCTCACTCAATCTTGCAGGAACCCTCCAGGTAGAGATTCATTTTGTCTCCCATGTGCAAGTGAGGAATCTGAGTCTCCCCAAGTGCCAAAGCCTGCCCAGGAGAACCCGGAGTCAGAGCAGCTTCCACGCCCTGAAAGCTCATCCTTTGTGCTTTGCCAGGCTTGAGGGTGTGGCTTGCTCTCTCCCGATCTTCAAGTCAGGTCTGAGTTATCCTGAGCTTCCTGGAAAAGCTGTTCACTCTGTTCTGTGTCTCATGTTCCCCTTTTTCTCAGTTGTGCCAACTGAGAGGGAGCAAGAGAACCCTGCCAAGTCACTGCCTCCAGAACCAGCTGTGGCAGGGGAATGGAACACCTGGCTGCTGGGGTCGTGGCCCTCTGGGGAGAGGATCACCATGGAGACCAAAGCCCAGCTGTAACCAAGGAGACACCCCCAGCCCTTAGACTGAGGCCAGGAGGGTGCGGCTTCATAAGGGGAAGCTACCAGCTACCACCTGGGGCCCGAATGAATGCAGGAAGGCATAAAGGGCTAGATGTGGTCAGAGGGGGACTTAGGGCTGGGGGGGGTCCGTGGGACTCCCTCCTGGGAAAGGGGGTTCCCAAGTTGTCTTCCCTTACTCTCGCCCACCTGAGGTGAGGTGGCCATGACAACCAGCCCCCTTCATTGGTCCTCTGTCGGGCCCCACCCCTTCCCCATGTGACAGGTGGTCACCCTAGCAACAGACTGTGCCCAGCGGGGGGTCTTTGACTTCTCTGGCTCCTTCCCTCTCACATGGGAAGTTAGATTGTCCTTGCACACACAGCTGTCCAGACAGGGACTGGAGGTGCCCAGGGGACCACCTTTCAGTGGGGACCTTTCAAGAGCCCCTCACTAGACTGCTGGGTGATGGGAGTGAAGCTGAGCTCTCACCTGCCACCTCTATCCACAGCCCTTCCAGACTCCTCAGTGCCTGCAGGAGGAAGTCCAGAGAGTTGGTCTCGACCTAGTGTCCATCCCAATCACCTGGAGGGCTCGTTAAAATACAAATTAGGGGCTTCACCCCCACCCCAGGCTGGTGAATTTGCATCTCTCGCAAGCTCCAAAGTGCTGCTGCTTCCAAGGCCACCCATTGAGAACATCACACTGGACCGAGGGCTGTCCAGCCTGCTCACCCTGACTCTCGCTGGTGGCCGGCTGTGAGCCCTGGCCACTGGCTGGGGGGTCTTCCAGCTGCACCTCACTGCCTTTGTAGGTGCTATTCCTGCCTCTAAAGCGCTCCCTCCCCCCCCATCTTTGGTAGGCCAGCCAACCTTCCCTTCCCACTTCGGATCAGCTCTGGGCCATGTCCCCACCACAGGGACATTTTCCTCTGGGCTCTGGCAGTACCTGGTCCCCGTCACAGCTGGCATCGCACTGTTGTAATCTGTTCCTGTTTCCACATCGAATCCCTCATGAACTCTGCAGGGCCTGGCAAGCCGCCCAACTCTCAGAGAGCCTGGCGCTGAGTCTGGCCTGAGAGCGAGCAGGAGACGCTCGCACGGACCCAGGAGCAGATGGAAAGCCCCTGTGAATACTCCCAAGTTTCCGAGCTTATTCAGCAGGCCAGGTGCCCGCTGGTGCTTGCTCTGAGCCTGGCACTGCTGGGCTCCAGACTGTGGCTGGCAGACCCTGTCCTCATGGGCTCAGATGCCCTCACTGGTCAAGGTGGGAAATGACCTGTACTCTCCAGGAAACGGAGGTGCAGGACCCCCTTGTGAGGAGCTGCGTAGGGGGGTGGTTTGTGTGGAGTTGAAGGGTCTGCCAAGAGGCAGAAGCCTCTTCTCAGGCCTTACCTGCACTGCTCTGTCTGCAGCTTGCCAGCAAACACCGTCATCCCTGTTTTACAGATGAGCAAATGGGACCCAAGAGGGCCCCTAGCCGGGTCGCAGTCAGCAGGCACGTGGCAGAGCTGGCGCTTGCCTGGACTTCCTGATGCCAACCCCCGAGTGCTCTGCACCCCTGGCTGCCTCTGCAGCTGAGGCACCTGTGTGGCCTGAGACGCTCCTTTGGGAGCATGTGTTCACCAGAGGCCCCGTCCAGTCCCCCAAACACTGTTAGGGTTTTTGGTTTGTTTGTTTTTTTGAGACTAGGTCTTGCTTTGTTACCTGGAAACTGCAGACTCACGTTGCCCATGGACTCAAGTGATCCCCAGCCTCAGCCTCCCAGATAGCTGGGATTACCGGTGTGCGCCACCACGGCCAGCTATTTTTTGAGACTAGGTCTCGCTATGTTGCCCCAGGTGGGTCTTGAACCCGTGGACTCAAGCGATTCCTTAGTCTTGGCCTCCCTTCTTAGGCTGGGATTAAAGGCACAAGCCACCGCTCCCAGTCCCGAGCACTGTCAGGACCTGCCAGGGCTCCTGTGTGTGTGTGTGTGTGTGTGTGTGTGTGGCAGGTGTGTACAGACCCATAGACCAAGGCCAGCGGCCTGGGAGGAGAGGCGGGTGTGTGTGGTGCTCCTTGCATGTCCAGGGGTGTGTGATGTCCCAGCAGAGACGGGCGCCAGAGCGGGAGTGCTCGTGGGGGCTGGGAGGCCTTCCTGTGTTCTAACACAGCTCTGTGGAGTCAGAGGAATTTAAATCCACAGCCCAGACTCCCAGACCATTATGTCTAGGTAAGAGAGAGAACATATTTTATTGAAGTGTTGCTTAGCTTGCTTTGTAACTTAAATATTTAGACACACGGGCTGTGCTGGTTTCTTGCCTCCATCCTGAGGGCCCCAGATGTTCAAGAAGGATCTGGTTTTGGCATAGGGTACAGACAGAGGGTCCCCAGGGCCTGATCCTCCTCGGGTGATGCCAGCCGCACCAGCCTGTCACTGCCTGTCTGCTGGTCAGCAGCCCTAGGAGACATCCGGGCGGCTGCTGTGCCCAGGTTGCCGCGAGCTGTCATTCCCTAGATGGGCCACCCGGGACACGGGGATCATCCACTGAAGTGACCAGCTGTCTGAGGCCCGGCCCAGGAGTCTCACCCTGGTTGTCAGCTGTCACGGGCTGACTTGGCCGCCCGGGGCCTGATGGGATGGGCCGGGGCTGTGGGAGCTGCTGCTGCTAAATGCTAGATGTAAGAACTCTCCCCGCCGCACCTGGGTGCTGAAAGTGTGAGCTCAGGGAAGCCGCGTAGCTTGTCCTAGCCCAGTCTCTTCGTCTGTAAAATGGAGAGAACTGTAGCTGGCTCTCAAGACTGCCAGGCAAAGTCAGCGAGAGCCAAGCGCTGGGTATAGCACCTGTCGTTGGTACTTAGCGGGGGTCAACAGGACAGTAATCACACTCTTGGAGGGCTGGGAGTGCCTCATACTCTGGTGAGGCACATAGTCAGGACTTTACTGAGTGGGTCCCTCCTGGCAGAGGAGCCTGCAAGGCAGGAGGAGCCAGGAGGGTCCCCAGACATGCCCCTCAACTCCTTGTACAGATGGTCCAGATGCCTGAGGAGGCCGTGGGACCCTCAGGTCTAACCCCAAGCCTGGTGTCAGGGTCTTTCGTGGACACCTTGGGGAAGTGGGCTGACGCCACTTCTAGGAAAGAGCACAGTTGGGTGCGTGATTCCAGACAAAAATACCCTGGACAAAACTAAGCTCCCCCGGGTGGGTGGAAGCGGTCGGCTCCTCTGCTCAGTTCTGGGCAGCTATGGGCAAGACCGCACTAGAGCCTTTCCCCGTGCCCGAGATGCTGCCAAGCTGCAGCTGATGGGGCGCTGTGGCAGAGGTGCCCATCCACCCAGGAAGTGCCCCTCAGTGTGTGTCATGCCACAGGCATCCTGGGGAGCAGGGCTTGAGCCCCATTGCCCTAAAGTAAGAGCCTTGTTCCTCTGGGAAATGGGGACCCCGCTCTGCCAGTATCCCCTCTATAACACATCACTCTTGGGGTGTGGGGCCGGAGGACCTGGGTCAAATCTTTTTCAGCCATGGGGCCTCGGTTTCTCTGCTTCATGTTTCCATTGTTCTCCTGGAGTGACAGTCTCTACCTGGCATGTTTCTTTGAGGACTGAGTCAAAGCATGCTACGCAGCGGAGAGGCTGGGCATACGGAGCGCTAGCTCTTATCTTCGTGTCATTCTGAGGATAAAATGAAACGCCACCTGTAAGTGCTATGGTCAACATATGCACATAGTAAGCATTTTAGAGCCACACTTCCCTTTCCTTCCTCCCATGAGTCTGAGCCCTGAGATCAGACCACTGTCCCTAGGAGGCGCCCTACCTGCCCCCCCTTGCTCTGTGTGCAGACACCAGCCCTTCTTCCCCCAACAGGTCTGCCTGCAGCCTCTGGCCCAGGGCCAGGAAGTGATTACAGGAGGCAGCTCCACTGTGCCAGCTCCCCTGCCCTCCCTTTTAATCTTCCCAGCCAGCCTGGAGGGCAGGGGATGGGGAGGTGAGGAGGAGAAAGTCTCCTGCAAATATCTATTAAGAACTGGGGTTGGTGGGGGTTCCAGCTGGCTTTGCCCACACTGCTCTGCCCTCCAGCAGATCTCAGGCTACCCCCTCCATAGGACAAGGGTAGGGACCCATCCCTCACTCTGGTCACAAGGCCCAAACGGGTGGAGGGGGGCACCCACAAAGCACTTGGCGCAAAGGCTGGCACTGACCTGACCCAGTAAGTGTCCCAGCCTCCATATTAATACCAGTGTTGTTAAGCCAGGCACGGTGGTGCTTGCCTTTAAGCACAGCCTATGGAACGCAACTGGGACTGGGAATCACTTGAGTCTGCGGGTTCAAGACCCACCCAGGATACATAGCAAGACCTAGTCCCTCAAAAATAGCTGGGCGTGGTGGTGCACACCTATAATCCCAGCTACCTGGGAAACTGAGGCTGGGGATTGCTTGAGTCCATGGTACCCCAGGCAACGTGAGCCTGCGGCTCCACAGGCAAAAATAGAGAGACCTAGTCTCAAAAAAGCAAAAACAAAAACCAAAACCCAGTGTTAAAGTTCAGAGATGAGAGCCGGGCATGGTGGCTCGTGCCTGTAAGCTTCAGCCTACGAAGCGGTCGGGGCTAGGGATCGCGGTTCGAGTCCCGCCTGGGGCTCGTAGCGAGACCTAGTTCCAAAAAAAATAGCTGGGTGTGGTGGCGCACGCCTGTCATCCCAGCTACCTGGGAAGCTGAGGCTGGGGATTGCTTGAGTCTGTGGTACCCCGGGCAAAGAGAGCCTGCGGTTCCACGGGCAAAAATAGCAAGACCTAGTCATAAATAAATAAATAAATAGATAGATAAATAGATAAATAAATAGATAAATAAATAGATAAATAGATAAACAAACAAACAAATAAATAAATAAAAATAAAGTTCAGAGATGAGCATTTGGAGGGAACCACTGCCACCCAGTCAGCCCATGGCACCCCCCAGAGACCCGTCCCTTATTACGCCTTGGCTTTCACAGACCTCAGTGACCCCCCAAGGCCTTCCCTTGCTCCCTAGGACTGGTGGATGACCAAGATAGCAGAGGGGGCCACCCCACCCTTCATTCCTTCTTGGGACAGGTGAATGAGGGCCGGACCCTCAGAGAGCAAGGGCAGGCTCCCCTCAGCTCCCCGAACCTCAGTGTCTTCTTCTGTCCAGTGGGGATAATAATCCCACGTGCAGGAGGCTGCGTGAGTCCCTGTCTGAGCTGGGAAAGGCTGTCTAGATGGTGTTGCCTGTGATTCTCCACCAGAAGGAGAAGCAGGGAAGCCGGGATCCCTGCCAAGGCAGAGATGACGATGGGAGGGGGACCCTAACGCGCCCGGGGAGGGGCTCCCGTGCCCACCTCTGTTGCTAGGCAGACTTCCCTCCTGGTCTTACTCAGGAGGCGAAATCAGAGCTGGTTGTTTTGCTGTTGCCATAGCAGTGAGGCTGGGCTTCATCTCTATTTCCAGCCAGGAGCATACGGACGGGAGATGCCCCTGTACGTCAGGGAACTGGATTTTGCCTCCTGTTAGCCGGTCATGTGGAGAGTAGCCCAGTCAGGAGAAATAACCTCCCAACCCCTCCCAGTAGTTGATTGGGAGCACTTGACCCCCACAATAGGTGGGAGGGCCTGGTGCCCCCTCCCCAGCCCCAAGCTGATTTCTCCTGCTCGGCCCAGGACCCTGCCACCTTAGCATCAGACCACAGGACACAGCAGCCTTTCCAGCCCTTCCCTCTGGACCCAGCTCCTGGGTCCTCCTGCTTTAACCACAGGGGTCTTTTCTAGAACCTTCTACTTGCCAAGTCTCCTCACACCACAGCATCTTTGCATCTTTCTGTTGACCCTCTTCCCCCTCCTTACCTTGCAAATCCCTCTTCCATAAGATGGAGGTCCTCCTTAACTTGGTTCATCACAGCTCTCGTTCTTGACATACTCTCTGTGTGGGGTATGTGTGGAAGGGCAGGTAGAGGAGGAGATCCTGGCCCTCTCCCACAGTCCCCCTGAAAGCAGACTCCATCTCCATGAGGGCAAAAGTGAAGTCTGAGTCAGGAATGGTGGCGTGCGCCTGTTGTCCAAGCACTGGGAGGCAAGAGGCTTGGGATCGCTTGAGTTTGCATGTTCGAGACTACCCCAGGCAACATAGTGAGACCAGGTGCCGTGTTGGGCACCTGTAATCCCAGCTACCTGGGAGCCTGAGGCTGGGTATCGCTTGAGTCCATTGTACCCCGGGCAACATAGTGAGACATAGTCTCCAAAAAAAAGAAGTGAAGTCTGAGCACTTCTATTTTTTTAAATTGAGGTATAATTCACACACCACAAAATTCACTGTGTCAAAGTAGACAATTCAGCACTTTTAGTGTGTTGACAGAATTGTGCAACCATCACCACTATCTAATGCCAAAACATTTTTTTGGTTTTATTTTTATTTTTATTCTTTTTAATATAAACAATTACATTTTGTTCTTTGGGTTACAACTTCTCTGTTATAAATTTTTTCCCCTTCCCTTCTCCCTCCGGTGCTCCCTCCATTCTCTCACCCCCCCACTCTTTGTTTATTAGCTGTGCTGAGTCCATTAGTCTCTTTCCTATGTTAGTGTCTTTTCTCTGGGTGAGGGACTGCGTTGTTGGGTCCAGGCGCACCTTGCTGTTAGATTTTCAGTCTTAAGTTTGCGTTGGGTGGCCAGGTTATATTCGTTTGTGATCTGTCCATGTTTTCTTGCTGCAGGTCATCCTCTCCAATCCAATTCCATCTCCATTGCTTTGCTGTTTTTCCTTATGGCTCTGGTGTTGGCCTTTGGGGGTCTTGCCTCCTGCCAGTGTTGGTCAAGAAATTTCTCTGAGTTCAGGCTTTGAGACTAGGTCTCGCTATTTTTGCCCGTGGAACCACAGGCTCTCGTTGCAATTCCCAGCCTCAGCTTCCCAGGTAGCCGGGATTACAGGCGTGCGCCACCACGCCCAGCTATTTTTTGGAACTAGGTCTCGCTACGGGCCCCAGGCGGGACTCGAACCACGATCCCTAGCCCCGGCCGCTTCATAGGCTGAAGCTTACAGGCAACGAGCCACCATGCCTGGCCCATGAGTTCAGGCTTCTGCCAGTGGCCTTTGAAGGTTATCTCCTCTGCTTCCTTTTGTAGTTTTGGTGTGGGGCCCATTATCCCCTCTTTGGTCATCCTCTCCTCTCCCTTGATGAGGGGAGAGTGTGTTGCTCTCCTTGAATATATCTCCAAATTAAAGTCCCGGGTTTTGGCCCGGACAGTGTAGAAGTGCGCATGGTGACATCGTGTCTCTATGGTTGTTTTTCTGGTCTTACTTGTACTGGTTCACTTGGTTGTCCATCTGCTGTGTCCAGCTCCGGTCTGTGGGCTGGACTTTTGCCTGGTCCCTCACCTGAGCCAAAACATTTTTATCATCCTAAAAAGTAACCACAAACCCATTAGCTATCATTCCCCTTTTCCCATGTCTTTCTCACAACCCCACTGAACTTTCTGACTCCACCTTCCCCTGTTCCAGACAGTTCCTGCAATATGCGTCCTCCGTGACTGGCTTCTGTCACTTACACCATGTTTCTGAGGTTCACGTGTGATGTGGAATGAATCATACCTCATTCCTTTTTGTGGTTTGATAATATTGTGTGGATTAGCAGATTTTGCTAGTCTATTCATCAGCCAGTGGGCATTCGGGACGTTTGTACTCTTCAACTGCCTTGAATAATGCACATCTTGTGCAAATTTTTTGTGGATTTTGTGTTCAATTCTCAGAAGTGTACTTGGGAATGAACTTGCTGGGCCTCCTCAGGACTATATTTAATTTTTTGAGGAATGAACCAGTTTTCTCTGTCAGTTGCACCATTATCATTCCCATTACCAGCATATGAGGGTTCCAGTTTCTCCACATGGTCATCAATACTACTTGCTATCTCTTTGCTATTCTAGTCATCCTGTGGGTATAAAGTGTCACACTGTGGTTTTGATTTGCATCCCCCTAGTGACCAGTGATGTTGAGTATCTTCATGTGCTAATTGGCCACTTGTATTCCTTCTTGGGAGAAATTCCTATTATTTGCCCAGTTTCTTAATTGGGTCATTTGTCTTTTTGTTGAATGATAAGAGTTCTCTATATATTCTGGATTCTAGATGCTTTTGCAAAACACTTGCAAATATTTTCTCCCAGTTTGTAGATTGGCATTTCAAAGATCTTTTGATGTTCAGGATTTTTATTTTGATTATGCCCATTTTATCTAGTTTATTTCTTTGAGTGTTTGTGCTAAGATTTATACCTATAATTCTTTCTGAGAGTTTTAAAGTTTTACCTCTTACATTTAGGTTTGCAATCCATTTTCAGTTAGTGTCTGTATATGGTGTGAGGTAGAGTTCTGACTTCATTCTTTTGCAAACAAATATCTAATTAAACCAGGCACGGTGACACGTGCCTGTAAGTGACAGCTTATGGAGTTACAGCTGGGCCTGGGGATTGCAGTTCGAGTCCCACCCGGGGCAACATAGTGAGACCTAGTCCCAAAAAAACAGCTGGGCGTGGTGGTGCACACCTGTAATCCCAGCTACCTGGGAAGCTGAGGCTGGGGATTGCTTGAGTCTGTGGTACCCTGGACAACATGAGCCTGCAGTTCCACAGGCAAAAATAGTGAGACCTAGTCTCAAAAAAATAAAATAAAATAAAAATAATAATGTCTTTTGTATAACTTTATACTAAGTTGAAGGACAGGCAAGATGTCTAATCCAAATATGACAAAATGTTGAAAAAAATTAAAGTCCCAAATAAATGGAAAGATATCTAGTGTCTATGAGCTAGAAGGCTTAATATTGTTAATATTGAAATACTTCTAAATTGATCTACAGATTCAATGCAATCTCTCTATTAAAATTCTAACTATATATTCAGAAGTGGACAGGTTGGCCCCAAGTTCATGTGGAAATCTAATGCACTCAGAAGAGACAAGTTAATTAGGAAAAGAACAAAGCTGGAGTCTCACACTTGATTTCAAAACTTACAACATGATAATAACCAAAACAGTGTGGTCAGTTGGTTTTCAACAAGGGTACCATGGTCATTCAATGGAAAAACCATAGTCTTTTCAACAAATGGTGCTAGGACAATTACATTTTCTTTCTTTTTTTTTTTTTTGAGACTATGTCTCACTATTTTTGCCCATGGAACCGCAGGTTCATGTTGCCTGTGGTACCACGGACTCAAGCAATCCCCAGCCTCAGCTTTCCAGATAGCTAGGATTACAGGTGCGTGCCACCATGCCCAGCCATTTTTGGGGACTAGGTCTCACTGTGTTGCCCCAGGTGGGACTCGAACTGTGATCCCCAGACCCTGCCACGACTCCATAAGCTGTCGTTTGCAGGCACGCGCCACCATGCCCAGATGACATTATTATTTTTAATGCTATTGCAAATGGAACTGTTTTTCTTAACTTAATTCTTCATAGTTTACTGCTGGTGTACAGCTGATTTTTGTATGTTGATCTTGGATCTTGCAAATTTGCTGGTGTAACTTAGTAGCTCTAATTGTGGATTCTTTAGGACTTTCCATATACCAGGTCTTATCACCTGCAAGCAAGAATAGTTCAAGCTGGGTGTGGTGGCGCGCACCTTTATTTTTTTTAATTTATTTTATTTTATTAAGACTAGGTCTCGCTATTTTGCCTGGGGAACTGCAGACTCACATTGCCCAGGGTACTATGGACTCAAGTGATCCCCAGCCTCAGCTTTCCAGGTAGCTGGGATTACAGGTGCGCACCACCACACCCAGCTATTTTTGAGACTAGGTGTCACTATGTTGCCCCAGGAGGGTCTCGAGTCTGCAGACTCAAGCGATTTCCAGTCTCGGCTTCACTTTGTAGGCTGCGCTTAAAGGCATGGGCCACCATGCCCAGCCTTGGCGTGCACCTTTAATCCCAGCCTCGGGAGGTCGAGGCTAGGAATCGCTTGAGTCCACGGGTTCAAGACTACCCCAGGCAACATAGCCAGACCTCAAAAAATAGCTGGGCATGGTGGTGTGCACCTATAAGCCCAGCTACCTGGGAGGCTGAGGCTGAGGATTGCTTGAGTCCGCAGGCTCGGGACTACCCAGGCAACATAACTAGACCTAGTCTCAAAAAAAAAAAAGAAGAGTCTGACTTCACCTTTTCCAATCCAAATGCCTGTGACTTCTTTTTCTTGCATAATTGCCCAGGCTAGATTACCTAGTACAATGTTGAATAGAAGTGAGGAGAGAAAACATTCTTACCTTGTTCCTAATCTTGGGGGAGCACTTTCAGTCTCTCACCATTAAGTATGATGTGAGCTGTGGGTTTTTCATAGATGCCTCTTACCAGGTTGAGGAAGTTCCCTTTTGTTTCCATTTTTTTAAGGGGCTTCTATCACAAACGGGACTGTGTTTGGCCTCTGCATCTCTAATGTCTAGTATTGCGCCTGACATCCCACAGACTTATTGGCTGGACAAATGAGCTGAAGATTCAAAGGTCTGATAAAGGTGATGGAGCCCAGTCCTCTCAGGAACCTTCTGATGACACTGGCTGTCTGTGTCCCTGACTTCAGGTTTGATCCTTTCCCCTCACTCACGCCTCCCAGGCTCACCCTGGCCTTATCTGCACTTGGGTTTTAGAATGAATTATCCCTGTCTCAGGTGAGGACACAGGTTCAGCTGTGCTGAGTTGCCAGTGGGTAAGTGGTGGATACAGGGTTTGCACCCCGTTCTGCTGACTTCTCAGACTGCATC
>PVHY01020582.1:0-25290 GCA_004024945.1 Uropsilus gracilis
GGGGGGGGGTGTTCCCATGGGGATTAGCAGTTATACAATCATACATTGTAAAATATGCAAAAACAAAAATTAAAAAAAAAACTTCAGTACCTCACTATTCCTACCTCACTATGGCTCAATCTGTCTCCTTTCTTCAGTCGGCAAATTCTTACAAAGCCCCTGCTTTCTGTCAGCAAGACCTGGCTTCTGACCATTGTCCGACCTCACCTCACCTCACCTTATTTCACGTCCTTTCTCTCACTCCATTCACAATTCTCTTATTTTGTCTGAACAAGTCAAATACACTCTAGCCTCAAAGTCTCTGAAGTTGCTGTCCTTCATTTGGGATTTCTGATCCCTGCTGGATAGACGGACTGCCTCTCTCAGGTGTCCACCTCAGTAGGTGCCATGCTCATTAAGGCTATTTCTTACCACCTTAAAGAGTTGCTCTCAGGCCCTGTCTAGCTTGCCACTTCATTTTTCAAATAACTCTCTCTCTTTAAAGGCAAGAATCTGAATGTCTCTCCCCCCTTGGGAAGAACCCTGTCATTGGCTCAGTATTTGTGGACACAGAGATGAAGATCTCCCAGTTGGTAAGCGTACTTTAAATGCACAGCAACAAACTGAACCCGAGGATCATACAGATCTACCTCCAAAGTCACAAGCAGCCCTGAGTGACCACAGGTTTCCCCTCCTGGAGAAGGTCCATGAAAAGCTGAGTGGATCTAGAGGAGCAGACCAGAACTAGCGCTTCCAACGCAAGAGGCTGAGCTACGCACCTTGGTTCCTCCTCTAAACTGGCCCTAAGTCACTCCTCTCCACAGGAGACAGGCCCATAGCATCATTCCAACTGATGTTCCTTTACATGGGCACAAAAGCTACAGGAAAGGAGGCTCCCTGTTACCCGCACTCCCAAAACTCCCAGAACTCCACACCCCTGCCAACTTCTAGGCTTTTTGCAAATTATCCTTTGAATCATTTCTTTCAAGTACTTTTCATGTGCTTCTTGCCAAACATACCACATTTAGTCTAGGTTATCTGACTTTGCGGATCCTCTGGAACTAACCTCAGGTCACTACTCAAAATGAGCTCAGTCCCAGCTCAGCCTCCTGGCCTCCCCATGCAGGCTGTGTTCTTCTCCCCCTTGGGCTTTGTGCGTGAGCTTCCACGCTCAGCCCAAACAGCTTTTCTTCAATCAAGACTTCTCTGATATTCTAGGTCACAGTCATCTCTCTTTTCTTTATATTTCTGGTTAACAAAGCACAGTTTTAACCACTTCTTTTTGTTTCAAGTTATAGTATTCAAGTATGTTTAAACCAGAAACAAAGGAAAAATAATTTAACTTTAGGTCCTTGTTCTCATTAAAAGCACATGAGAGAAGTGAAATTAACACAATCCATATTAGTCATGACCAGGCCACAAAAGTTCACAGCAAAGTACAGGAAGAGGATGATGCTACAGGAAGTGGGAAAGATGCTATTTCTTGTCCATTTCAAACGTGCTGGCTTTTGTGGGGCTCACAGATATGAACAAATTTACTCCAGTAGGCTCTAGTAATATCTTTGCTGTGAACTTTGGATCTTTATGGGTAAAAGAATATATCCTGTTATCCACTTGTAAAGTAGCTAATACAGATTATCTGTATAGGCCTAGTAGAAATACACCTGTAACATATTGCTACATATTAACTAGATACCCCAATTTGGGGATCTTTTCCATCCAAATTCTTTGCTAAGGGTATCAGAGTGAAAGTCAATACAGCCCTGGTAAATTTCACTTCTCAAATGTGAACCTGAATAGACCACAGGCCCAGTTTCTAAAACACCGAGACTCCCTGCCTTCTGTGAAAAGGGTAATTCTTCTATTTTTGCTTCTGTTTGTTTGTTTGCTTGTTTTGGTAACCCCTAGATTTTTAATTACTTTTTTTGATTCAGAAAACAAGTTTAGACTTTGCTCACTCTTTGTATTTTCATTCTGTTTCTCTACAAGGAAGTAAGTATAAAAGAATACCTAGGCCAACAGAGCTTAAGATAAATGGCATTTCCTCACTATATCATTGAGAAACATACATAACCATAGGCACTACTTGGAGCCAGAAGGGACAAGGAATCTCTTAAGTTCAGCGCCATTTAAGGGAGAACCTTCCACTTGCCTACCCTATTGGCTAGTCCTCCCCCTTCTCTACCAAGAGAGCCCCAGTTTTGTTCAAGAATGGTGGCATAAGCTCTGAGGACATGACCTCTCCCCACCCCACAGAAAGAATCATGACTTGTTTAATTTAATCACAATAAGCCCTGTTTATTGTGGTCAGATTGCTTTAGGAGTAGTTACCGAAGGGGGTGCTATTGGCAGCCATTAGAAACGGACCTAGAGGAGGTGCCCTACTTTCCCTTTTGACTTTGGCTATTTATATAAAAATATGAGTCCTGGGGCTACTGGAGCCATCTTGTAAGAAAGAGGGGAGAGAAGGGATACCCCTAAGAAACTGAGATATCACATAAAAGAGGGGATGTGCCTTTGTTTACTGCAAACAGTGCTTGACATTCACTATTCAATAAGTATGTTAGCTAGATAAAATAAGGTCATAATGGCCTTAGAATTACACCACTTCTAGCTGAATATTATTTGTTTCTGATAACACTAACATATAACAGATTTGAAGAGAGGTTCCAAATGTCATGGACAAGGTTATACCACAAAGTCTTTCAGATGTTCACTCTAGATCATACTATGCTTCATTTGTGGCAGAGGGAGGGAGGGTATCCTAAACTCCCTGAGGCCTATGAGGCAGTGTACAGAATGCTTTTGTGCAGCTTCTCACATCAAGCCTCCTTGCGATCTGAAATCAGCACGTACTAGTTGTGTGGCCTTGGGGAATATCAGTTTGTCCAAGGTTCAGTTTCTTCAATTACCATCTATCATATTAAAATACTGCGAGTATTAATAAGATAAAGACTAACACCTCTTAGCATAAGACTGGGCATAAAATTAACCACTCTCATTACATGATAGGGTTTTTTTGACAGGATTAATAATAACAGATCTTATTCCATTTAACTCAAGCTAGAGGCAGGTGAGGAAAGAGTAGTCATTTACAGTTTGCACAGAATACAGACCAAAATTTACTGTCTCAATTTTCCAAGAACCAGTGCAAAGAACTTAACTCAATACTTTGCATATGCTCACACCTGGTACAAAACAAGGTTATCTACAACTGGCTTTTTGTCATTAAATCTTTTCCAACACAACGTGGAAGACAGGTGGATGCATAAGCAATTATCAATACTTTGCAGATCTAATATATATGCTGTGGAAACAAAAAAGAAAATAAAACAATTTTAAATGAGAGTAACATAAGAAGGTCTCAAGGGGATATTTGTCCTTGAAGAATGATGGGGGAATTGGAAAAGTGAAAAGGACAGCAAGGTATTCTGGGATGAAGGGACAGCATGAGGACAGTCCTGAATCTTGAAAGCACATGGCACACTCAAAAATGGCATAAAGATGGGGTGAAGGAAGATATGGGAGATAAGATTAGGAGGATAGCTTTATAAGATTAGGAAGTTGCTTTATAAAACCTACACTTGACTTTGTGAAGAATGGGAAACCATGATTCATTTTTAAAAACAGTCGCATGAAAAGATTTGTTTTAAAAGGTAATTCTAAGAGTTTGTGAAATTAGTAACTACAGTTCTCCTCAGTCAAGAAAGATAAAATATATTAACAGAAAAACCACAGAAGAAAGTCAGTCACTTCATTTTCAGAGTTCCCATACAGAAATGTTACGAATTGAAAGGCAGGCTGTCCATCAAATATGTTGGTTTTCTTAACAGCTGCCACAGCCAACATTTAATAATGTAACCACGGGAAACTATACAACCATATAAAAATCAACTTTCTGTGACCTATTTTAGCAACTTCTTTGTACTGACTAATCTTGCTGAAGGGTGAATCATAAATTCAGCAAGAGACCACGTCCTGATGACCTCACTTGTTCTAAGCCTGCAGGAATATTCCCACCTCTACTGACTCCAAGCTTTTGAGAAACATAATTAAATAAAAAAGCAGTCATTTTAGTATAAGTGCCAAATTTGGCTTTTCCTCCCCACGTGTAAAATGGGGAAAAAGTGAGAATCAAAACAGACTAACATAAAACTCAGGATAAAGAAACCATACTGCCATGGTTTTTCTGGCCCTAAAGATAACCTCCGCTTGAAACCTTCTCTTCAAGAACTTAGAACAAGAAAATACATGCACAGGAATGGTACCAGGACACAAGAGAGTGAAACCCGCTGAAACAGAAGCCCAGTTGATCACTGCCCCTGCCCGAGGAGCTGAATGTGGTGAACGCATTCAGGGAGGGAAAAGTCAGTCAGATTCTCAGTCTTTTGAGATTCAGAGCACCACAGCTGATGCAAAAAGTTTCTTTAAAAGTTTTTGATTTAAAAAATTGTAACAGCAGTTCACTCAGAAGCAAAGTTACAAGGCTACAGAAATCTTTGTGCTAAATGCTTTCAAGCATGGCTATATTTCCATCAGGACCTTCCATTACTGACATGACCATAGTAATTAGCTCCCACACATCCATGAGTCAGGGTCAGTTCAAATATATTCAAGAATGACATACATTTAGAGTTAGAAAGATTGTAGAGATAACTGCTCCACTAGATTTATAAACAGACAAGTGACTCTTTCAAAACTACACCGTGAGTTAGGAGAAGTCTACTTTCAAGTCCTAGTTCTTTCCATACAGCTTCACCTTCCTCTAGTGTGCTTATAACCTAGTAGATTTTAAGTGTTTGTGCGTGCATAACCAATTTTTATGGGTATAAACTACTGTGTGTGTAAACTAGTTTTCAAATTGATAACATTCCCAGCGTCCACATGGAATCTCACTTTTCATATTCCTGCCTTAATATGCTTATATCTGGACTGTAATTCTATGATGTATTGACCCTATCTTTTTTTTTTTTTTTTTTTATCCTATGTAGTTCCCTGGTGCTTAAGGACAGGATGACTGTGATAGAGGTAAAGGGTTAAGTATAGATACTAGTCAAGGGCACATCCACAAAGAAATAAGATTAGAAATCTAGCTAGGACTGGAAAATAATCATTCTGGTGGTGGGATCAGGTTTCTTCTCCAAGGCCAGTTCCCAGACATACCTCACCACAGCTGCTGGGCATGGCAGATAATAGGGTGGCATGAAAGAAAGGAAATGACCCTGAGGAAACATTGGCTTGCACCTTCTACCTTGGGGGTTCTTTAAAAATATGTGTTTGTGTATAAAACTGCCACTGATTAAGGTGAGTATATGTTAATTAGATGGGAAAAGAATCCTTTCCAGTGTGCATCTACATTAAGTCATCATGAAGTACAGTTTACATATCTTACAATCTTAGTAACATACTTTAATAAAGCTGGGGTGAAGGGAGAAGTATCGCCTCTGATGTCATCTTGCCTTAGCTCTATTCTTTCTTATAATTTATGACCTCACCCTTCTGACATTACTGTCAGTCCTCAGATAATACCAATAGGCTTAACTAGGTTGAATTCAAGCCTCATTCCACTCACCTGGTAGGCCCCACTGGCGGTATCCTTCATCCACTTGGCACAGACAAGATTCCATCTTATGAAGTCTGTCTCTGCCTGAGGCTATGCAATCTCTAGAATGCATTCACAGACTTTGAAGTAAGACTGAATGAAAAGGTAGCCAAAGATGGAGCAAAAGCTCCAAAACCCTCTTTCCATGCTTATAATCCCATGGATTAGTTCACTGAAATTCTTCTGTATGGTCAATATTTAAGAGTGAAAGGCAAAGTTTTAGTATTCAGAAATTATGGACTACATGCTCAATGCAATTCCTTTGCAGAGTCATTCATCTCCTAAAGAACCATGACCAGCTCTGCACTGTTCATGCACTTCAGCAATTATGCTAAATGCAGAAAGCCATCCTTGATTAGCTTCTGAAACAGAAACCGAGTTGATCCCTGCCCCTGCGCCAAGGAGCTGAAAATGTGAACACAGTCAGGGAGGGAAAAGTCAGTCAGATTCTCACAGTCCTTTGAGATTCAGAGCACCACAGCTGACGCAAAAGGCTTCTTTAAAAGTTTTTGATTTTAAGGCTGGGGACCGTGGTTCGTGCCTGTAAGCTTCAGCCTGTGAAGCAGCCGGGGCCAGGGATCGCGGTTTGAGTCCCTCCTGGGGCCCGTATTGAGACCTAATTCCAAAAAAATACAGCTGGGTGTGGTGGCGTGCGCCTGTAATCCCAGCTGCCTGGGAAGCTGAGGCTGGGGATTGCTCGAGTTTTGGGCAACGAGAGCCTATGGTTCCATGGGCAAAAATAGCGAGACCTATTCTCCAAAAAAAAAAAAAAGTTTTTGATTTTAAAAATTATAACAGCAGTTCACTCAGAAGTGAAGTTATGACTCAGTTTTTTTTTTTTTAAGAGAGTAAAAGGCAAAGTTTCACTATGATTCAGTTTTTTCTAATCATGGTCCGGTAAAAGGTTAATTTTAGTATGGTGAACACTATCCAGGTCCCTTTCTTTTATGCATTTCCGATCTCTGATCACCCCCACCACTTCCACCTCCACTAGTGACTGATAGCACATACAATTTCAGAGCACTGTGTTAGGCACTGAGAACAAAATAATGGGTAATAAACAATCTCTTCCTCTGTGACCATAAACTTTAGTATAGAAGACAAATGGTGGCAAACCAGTATTTATTGAATAGGGAATAAATTCTCCATTTCCCATGAAAGTACACTGCAGAAAGGTCAACTCAGGAAATATTTACTGTAAAGTCACTTTATGAAAAAGACTATGTCAGGGAAAACTAGGAGTGACTGTAGTATCACCTTCTCATTGATTCAAAATTCAACCAATAATATTGTGAAATGTTGAACACCATGTTTACTTAGTGCCAAATATGGTCCTAAGAAACACTTTAAATGCAATATTACTCGGCTACTAAAAAAAAAATATATATATATATATATATATATATATATATATATATCGATGAAACAGTGCCTTTTGGGACAAAATTGATCTTGAGGTGACAGTGCTAAGTGAGATAGTCAGAAAGTGAAACACAGTTTCCAGGTGGTTTCATTCATATGTGGAACATAAATAACCAACGATAACAAATTGGCAAAAATTTGTTATCACAACAAAATGACTGACTAAGCTGGTCTCGGTGGCTCGTGCCTGTAAACTTCAGCCTATGAAGCGGCAGGGGCCAGGGATCGTGGTTCGAGTCCCACCTGGGGCCCGTAGCGAGATCTAGCTCTAAAAAAATAGCTGGGCGTGGTGGCGCGCGCCTGTAATCCCAGCTACCTGGGAAGCTGAGGCTGGGGATTGCTTGAGTCTGCGGTACCCGGGCAATGAGAGCCTGTGGTTCCACAGGCAAAAATAGCGAGACCTGGTCTCAAAAACAAACAAACAAACAAACAAACAAAAAACACTGATTATCAGAAGGAATGGGGGCTCCATGAGGACATGGGGGGCAGGGAGTAGAAGAGGAGAGGAGGGTTCTAGGCTTTGGTGGAGGGAGACCAAAGCATGTGCACACATGGAGGTGTGAAGCTGTACTCCCCAAACTAGATAGTTTCCGTAACTAACTGGAAAAGCAAATTTTGGGGGAAAAGATGTTTTAACCCATTTCATACTCACAAGATACTTCAGTAAGTATTACTATTACACCAGACTTTAAGGCAAAAATAAATAAATCAGTAGAAAGGGATGGCACAGAGACTAAGAAACCTGCCTGAGGATGTAGTCAGTAGATACTAGAGCAAGGACTGTTAACAGTCTAGATGTAGATACTTTTTAACCAATTTGTTGCCTTGTTTGTCCAGAAGACCTCCTGACAGGGTTGCTCATTAGCAAAATAGTAGCTGTGACTACTTCCCCCCCCCCACCCACCATCTTAATTATGGCAGAACCTGGTTTGTTTTATAGGGAAAGCAGCATTTATCCTCAGTAAGGCTCAAAAGCCCAGTTTATTCATGAGCAAATGAGGATGAAGACTTGGTCTTCTGCAATGAAGACCTTTGTACTTGTTTGTCATGGGGGAAAGAGAGGAGTTAGTGGTTAGAAGAGGAGGGGGGGGGTGAGAACAACTCCTGGTAAGTCCTTTAAGTTACTCAAGATGAGCTAAGGAAAGGGGCCAGGAAAAAAAAAATACACTGAAAAACCAAAGACCATGCAGAAATAAACCCATTAAGTAAGAAAGTGACAGGGTAAGACACAAAATCAAGTTGCCCTCAGTGAAGGAAATTCACCAACTAAATTTTATTTCTTCTAACATTTCTTCCTGACTTCTCATTAACCCCTGATAATTTTTAGACCAGCAGGACTGAGAGACTGGAGGATAATGAGTTATTTTTGAACTCTCAAGTACCTGTGAGACATTCCAATTGGCATGTTCACCAGAGTCAGAAATCTGAGTGTGAAATTCAAGGGAAAGGTCTGACTGGATCCCAGATATCCTGGGTGCTCACCTCCACCTGGGACCTCCCTCTGCTTTTCTCCTTTAAGAGACACATCTTTCTTCATCTGGATAGCTGATTGCAAATGTTTTAAAGTAAACTTTTTCAAAGATTTCAGTTGATTTTGACTAATATGCAGCTGGTATTGGCACAGCCCCCCTCCCCAACTCCACTTCCCCCACCCCCACCAAATCCTTGTGAGCATTGTCAGTCAGCGGCATGGGTGATCAGTCATGACTCTAGAACTCTCCTCCACCCATAGCCCAAGAACAGTCAGTTAGCAGGCACTCATTGCTTGGCCCTAGCCTGTACCTGGTGAGTGATAGTGACGTAATCATCTTGTCTGCTCTACAGAGAACTCCAGAAAAAGGTGTCAAAAACCTGGGATGCTATTTGCCCTACTTTGCTAGGAAGTGCATCCTACCAAAGGGGACCAGGCTCCATCAATACCTGCAAAGACTTACCGTTTTCTTCTCAAAATGCCTTTCAGTCCTTATATTTCAGCATAATATTCAACTTCTTAAAAATGAGAATTAAACAATCATGATTTGTCATACAGCAAAAAGAGGACCTAAGGAGGGTCTGATTCTTGCACTTACAAATCAAAGACAGGATGAAGAAAATTAGAAATATGACACCCTTTTAACCTTGATTATGCCCAAGTTAGAATGATTAGGGTGACTTAGTGATTAAAAAACCTAAATGAACCCTAGGAAACCAGAAAACTGAGACTGTTTGCTAGTCAATGAGTACACCTATTAGTACATTAGTTTAAAGCAAAGCTCTCATCTTGCCAGGCACTGGGGCATAGCAACTTGTAAAGCACTGACTAGTCAGTTACCAAGTCTTATGCTTTCTAATATTCTTTTCCTTTTCCTCTCAACACCAGCACCACTGTCTAGATGTCACAGAAGACATACAAAAGTCTAGAAGACAAACAAATCATGAAAGCGAGTGGGGAGAGAAAAGCATTTTGAAAGGATGTATTTGAACTGGATGTGGAAATAGTGCAGCACATCACAGACAGAAACGTCCATTTCTTCACTAGACATACTAAAACATTCCTGCCTCAAGTTACACTGAGAAACTAAATTCTATTAAAATGTTATACATCAATGAAGTATGAAGCAATGATATGAGACTAAAGTAAGACTAAGAGCAGTGAAGTACATAAGAAGGCTCTTCAGATAGTTGAAGCAAAGCCATGCAGGATGATGGAAAAATCATCAGCAATAAAAACAGGCAGTATGTACAGATGAGAACAACTTTAAGGAAAATGCTGGGGGAAAGCTGGTTAGTATTGTCTCACAGAAGGGGAAGTCCGTGTGTAAGCATATACACGAGTATTAGTCTAAAGTGTGGGGGAAAAAGAAATTCAAGACCCGTCAGCCGGGCACAGTGGCTCGTGCCTGTAAGCTTCAGCCTATGAAGTGGCTGGGGCTAGGGATCACGGTTCCACCTGGGGCCCGTAGCAAGACCTAGACCTAGTTAAAAAAAAAAAACAAAAAACAAAACCTGGGCATGATGGCGCGTGCCTGTAATCCCAGCTACCTGGGAAGCTGAAGCTGGGAATTGCTTGAGCCTGCGGTTCCACAGGCAAAAATAGCAAGACCTAGACTCAAAAAAAGAAAAAAAAAATTCAAGACCCTATACCATGATGGTAACCACCTCTCCACCCTCTTCCTCCCACTACTTGCCATGGGCTCCTGGGAGCTCCTCTGCATCTTCCATTTCCTCAGTGTAATCCTGAACCAGTGTCTTCTTCTGCACCCCAGGGTCCTGAGGGCACCGCTCAAGTCTCAAGACCTCTAGTCAGTCTAACCTGATCAGTGCAGCCCAGAATGTCTGCTCTTCCTCTTCCCATTTATAGACACTCACTCATTGAAAAAAATTCCAACAATATGGGGGAAAAACCCACAGTTTCAGTTGACTACTTCCTCTCCTCACTGGGTGCCTTCTCGAGTGTTTATTAGTGTCTGATATCTTTGGTTAAGCAATCAATTTAGGCAAGGATTGTGTCTTCACACATCTTTTTAGTCCGATATAACCCCCCGCTACATGTGACATGTGACCCAATAACATGGGCCGATGGGAGCTGTCTCATACAAAGTCCAAAGAAAAAGACTACATTTTGAGAATATTCTAACGTGCAAGATTAAGAAGGAGGACTTAACCACAGCTCTCTTTTCTCTTCATTTAGTACCTCTATGGTAATAAGACTGTAGCTTAGAGGTAGAAAAAAGTATGAAAGTAAATGGAAGAGGGAGTTTAAGCAAAGCAAAGCTGAGTAGGCAGAGTCAAACATGGACACTGGGAGAATTATATTTTTATAAGGTAAATGTGAGATGAAGCGAAAGCAAAAAGTTTCAATAGTAGTCAGATAGAAGAACATACCAGTATTTCCTTGAGCATCTTCTACCCTATTTGGTGAGGGCAACAGGAAAGATGGCCTGGTGAACTGAGGGCCCTGAAGAGATGACTGCTGTTGCTGCAAAGGCATGGTTTTCAGGACCACCCTCCAGTCCATTTGGGTGATATCTGATCTTGATCGAGTATGGCTGGGCTTAAAAGTAGAGGTTTCATCTAATAAATCATTCACAGAACGAGGTCTGTCTCTCCGACGTTGACAGATGTTGAAAAAATTAAAGGTCGATGCTTCCTTTTGTTGCATCCAAGAGAGATTATCTGGGGTTGTCCCTTTCTGGACCATAAACTGTTCTTTGGCAGGGAAGACATTTTGAGCTTTGGTTTCTAAGAACCTACTCTGACAGTGGTCCCAAATCACGCCCCCCTTGCCCAGGGAGGTAACATTTCTGATAGCACCATTGTCTGCTAAGTTATTGAGTACCTCATGCCCCACCAGTTCAGGGACTTCTTGAATTCCATAAACTTCTGCTTGCTGCACAGCCTTTTCTAGTTTACTGTCAAAAGTACTGAAGAAATCCTCAGTAACTTCCAAGGCTGGGCTAATATCATCCACTTCCAAAGCTTCCATGTCACAGGCTCCAAGAGGTAGAAGCCTCTTAAACTAGTTCAGGTAAAGGTTTCATGAACATTCACCCAATAAAGAGGAACTTCAGCAAGAGATCTCGAAACAACTTGAAGTCTTCATTCTACTACCTGAAGCAGGCTGAACACAGAGGTGATGGATGTTTTCCAAATCATGAGAAGCATGTGTAGTTGCTAATGGCCATTAACAAAGGCTTAGGGAAGACAGATGTTCTTATGAGACTAATCGTCAGTGAGAGACCTCTGAGAAGACATAAGAAGTGCTTGTCAAGGCAATTCCACAGCAATCCTTCATTTCCTGGAAGAAAAGAAACAAGACAACATTGGCACAGGGTCCGCTGTGCTCGACAATATTCAATTCTCCCCAAGTGCATCTCCATCTTTACATATTTCCATGGCAGTTATGCCCAAAGGTGGGCAGCAGCCACACAGAAATTCCACTGTAAAAAGTACACGTCACTACCACTTTGGAGGAGAACTTGCACAGTGCAGGGTGGAACCCTTAATAAGGACAGGTAAGGTCAACAGTTTTACTCACGCAGAGAAGTCTTTGAGAGTAGTTGTGGAAAGACTTCCCTGGCAAATCTCTGAGATATACTGACCTAAAATTCTAAGCAAGACACTAGGAATTCTGTGACGGGGTCTCTATAGTAATCAGGCTGAAAGTCACAAATGCATGGGTCTGTTCACAAACCTTGAAAGCTCTGATGATCTGCTGGGTTTAAAGGTGGAATGGGGACAGTAGAGAGTCACTGGGCTAGTGTTCCAAGGTTTAGACTCTCTACAGCCTTGTGAGGGCTCTGGGCTTCAGAGGAATTTCTCTAGCCATCGTGGAAAGAGGCCTCAGAGAGAACCTCTGAGGTTCCAAGGACTGGCCTAGGAGTCCAGCCTCAGGGCTGCGTAGAAAGAATCCTGTACCAGTACTTAACCACTCTCTAGAAATGCTAAATTGTCAAGGCCTGACCAAAAAGGACAGACTTTGACAGCAACACTATTGAAAGCAGTAGACAGTAGCTGTACATTGCTATTTAATGTAAATTTATAAAAATCAAAAAAGTTCCTCAGTTGCATCAGGCCTGTTTCATGTGCTCAACAGTTCCTACATGTTTACAGCAAGGTTTTTGTTTCCCTTTTAACAACTTACAAGTAGGTGGAAATAGCAATTAGCAACTTCCTCACATGCTGCTGCTAAGGAATGCAGACGTGCTATCTTGTTTAAAACTACACAATTTTTATGGTTAATGAAAATCACTTTTAGTGCTTAGGTCATAAAACCAGTATGTTTAAATCAACAGAAAGGTAAATGCTTAAGGTATGTGACTAAAGTAGCATCTACTACTAGCCCTTTATTTTAAATGTTTCCAGGTTTGCAGCAAAAAAAAAAAAAAAAAAAATTCAGTGGTTAACCTCTGGTAAAGTGATAATGACCACGAATTTGTCCACTTTATTTTGATATCTACTATGTTAGCATTCATGAAATAAATTATTGAATGGTTTTTACTGGCAAACATCAGTCATAATATTTTCTAGATGCAAACAGCTAGCTGGCTATAATTAAGCCTTGAGTTTCTTGAATTGGGCAAGTTTTCACAATTTCTGTAATTTTGAAACTTGAGATTTTATTTGATTTTGTACATCAGAGACTGGAAAAAGGAATCTCTAATAAATCTTGAACTTTAGTTCTTTTTTTCTTCTAATTCAAATGGCTACAGTAAACATTTCCTCATTTTGGAGAGGAGGCACAATGGTACAGAACATTAAGTTATTCAGCAAAGATTTTCCTACTCAGGGGTTACAATTCAGTCTTTAACTATATAAAGAGAAATTCTGTCTTCAAAGTTTTCAGGTGGGGAGAATAAAACTGGTAATGCGTAACCTATAGAAATCTCATGCACGAAAGGTGAGTTGGACAATACAGTACAACAACCATTAAATTTGCAGAGACTAAAACATAACCCACCCACTAAAAAAAGGACAATTACTTAATGTGTAGCTAACTATTGCTACAGTATTGTAATCCTCTTATATACATGCAATTATACACTATATACCTTAAATTTGCATAATGGTATATGTTAAATATTCAATCAAAAAATGAGTCTTCCTTTAAGACTTGCTCGAAATGTCTAGTAAGATACTTTTGTACCCTCTGTTTGCGGATTCACAGGCAGAACTGCTGGCTTCCGACACACACTTCTGTATGACTTGTTCTAAAGCCATAGACTACTCGACATGGAAGGGAACTCTGAGGTCATCTTTTCAACCTCTACCTTTTGAGAAGACACTGAGGTGCAGAGAGATTTCAAGTACCATAAACAATTTTATATGCAATTCCTCAGTTAGCCCTCATAAAAGGCAGTTGCAATTTAACTTCATAATCATTTCATGCTGTTTAACAAGGAATTTTGGAAATCATTTATCTATCCATCCAAGCAAGGAGCCATCATTTGTTAAGATCATACCATACACAAGACACAAAGATGGAGAGATGATTCGGCTCTTGCCTTAAAGAGGATTATAACTTATCATACTGAATCAGAAAAGAAATTAAGTCCAAAATTGGCCTGCATAGAGGATCCCCCAGATTTAGTGGTAGAAAGAGGGTGGTGTCAATTGTCACTAAAAGTGAGGTAGATTTTAAGAAAGTCTTCAAAAGGAAGCTGTCCTCTGAGTTGTGCCTAGAAAACCCAGACAGTATTTTCCTGGATGGTAGGGGGAAATTAGGAAGAGAAAGTTACTTTTGATTAGCATGAGCTTTCTACTTCCACTGTGGAGGATGACTTTCCTTAGGTAGCATGGTGACCAATACAACAGATGGCATCAAGTTCTAGAGTCACATCTCTGTTAAAACCCCAATGGTCTCATTCTAGCTTTGTGATTTGTTCTTAAGATTTTCCTTTCCCTTAACTGGCAATTGGTGAGCTGCAATTTCTTCCTTTCTCCTGGACTGCAAAGTCATCACTCCTTACCTCTCATTTTCTCATCTCAAGTCCTTCAGTTGTACTTTCTATTCTAAGAATTCCAATGTGTTAGTGCTTTCCATTGCCTCTGTTTTGGAACTTGGGAAGTTACTCCCTTTATTTCCTGGTGTACATTGGCACTGACTCTTCTTAACCACACTCTAAAACTTTCTGCTCTCCACTACACAACCTAGCTTTTCCAAGCATTCTTCATTCCTCTACTCCATCGCAGTCTTTCAGGTGCTTCTTCCAGGTTTACCTTTTCGAGCTGCAGGCAACTTGCAGGTGTTTCCACTGCTGAAGGGGTCACTCCCTCCCCTCTTCTGTCTGTCTAATGCCTAAGCCTTCAGGTATCAACCAAACATCACGAACTGACAGAACATGACAGAACTGGAGACTATGCCCACTGCAGGCCCATTATCTTAACTGGCCAGACCCCTTTCTTCTCCTGGGGCCTAAGCCCATATACAGGGAGTCCAGGTTACTCTGCTGGAGAGAGAAGCCAAGTATGTGAATGAAGCAGGGAGGTATGTGAGTGAAGAAGTCATCTTGATAACAGTGTCAATATCACAATGCAACTCACAAAATATCCCCAGTGAGAACTGATCAGCTGAGAACCCAGAACCATGGAATAATCAATTGTTTTAAGATACTAAATTGGGAGTAGTTTATCACATGGTAACCAAAAATTAGGACTAATCACTTCCTCAGGGAAGCACCCTCTGGTGCCCCAGATCAGGTGAAATGCCCTTGTAAAGTTTCCAGGGTACCTGCACTTCTGTAAGTTATACACATCCCATCTGTAATTACCAGTTTCAATGTCTATATCCCCTTAGGCAGCAACAATTTTGCTCTCCCTTGGATCGGAGAACACAGTCACAGTTTGATAAATGTTGAATAAATGAATGAATTTTGTTATACGTCATTTGACATTGTTTTCTTTCCCTTTCTCCTTTTTTTGTCAGTACCTTTGACTTACAGTTCTCTTATCACATAATGACTATCTCTAGCAATAAACAATAAGGACATCACTACTTAACAGCCAATAAAAACAAATCTTCAGTGTAATTAGTAAATTAGCAAGAGTGATGTGATTCAGCTCTTGCCTTTCTTTGCACAGTACATATCAAATAGCTTAAAAAGGGTTGTTGAGAGTTGCAGTGGTTTACTCATTCCACATTTATTGTGGCAGCTCTCAAGTTTGAGGTACAGATGATACAACAGTAAACAAAAGAGATAAATTTTCTCCCTCATGGAACCCACATTCTACAGGATCACTTTGATGCCAGATGCAGCTATAAATGCTTTCAAGGTCTCACCTCATCTGCTAGGACAGAAGTGAGGAGGCTAATGCAGTCTTCCAAACCACCCTGTGTCAAGTCATTCCATCCCTTTCCAAATTCCAACTCTGCAAGTCTCTCCCGAGGACTCAAAAGGGTGTCTGTCTGTCTCTTTCCAGGATATCTAAGCTATCACTAAACAACTCAAGTTTCTTGACTGCGTTTCCCCCCTCCCTGCAATCTTTCCCCCTCCCTCCTCAGCTAGACTTAAATTTCTCTGGGCAAGTCCCATTTTATATCTATTACCCTGTTGTCCTCTCCTCCGCCCCCACCAAGCCCATTCTCAGAGGAAGTTCAACAATATCCAGGAAGGCTGTTCTTCCTCCAATGCAGCCACCACATCACTTCTCTTAACCTTGCAGTCTGACTCCCCAACAGAAGAGGGTTAGTTTAGGGTTTGTGGGCCATACAGTCACTTTTGTAACTACTCAGCCTACGGTTCCAGGAAGGAAAGCAATCATAGAGAAGATGAAGTGAATGCTATGCTGTTCTTACAATCTGTTATTTACCAAATAGGCAGATAAACAAAATATAGCATATATATTGGCTATTATTTATCCTTAAAAAGGAAGGAAGTCCTATCACGATGTGTAGATGAAATCTTGAGGACATAATAAGGAAAATAAATCATTCAGCAAAAAAACCCAAATATAATGTATTTCCACGTACATGATATATCAAAAGTAGTGAAATCAGAATGGAAAGTTAGAAGGATGGATAACAGGTGCTGGGGGAGGAGGAAAAGAGTTGTGAAGGGTACAGAAATTCAGATTTGCAAAAGGAAAAACTTCTGGAGATATGTTTCACAGCAATACAAATATACTTAACACTACTAACACATAAATGGAAAAAACGGCAAGATATATGTATACATACAAATACATATACATATATAAGCACACACATATTTGTGTATCATATCTATCTATATATTTTAACCACAACTGAAAATAAAGACAAGCAGAAGTCCAGATTTTCTGTATGCGGTTCATCTAGAAGGTCTAGTCCAGCTTCCTAAGGAGAGGAGGCAGAAGTATGGAGTGATGACTATGGGATTCAGGAAAAAGACAGGAATCGTAGCTCACCAACTGCCAACCAAGGGACCTCAGTTTCTCAACCTCCCTTATCCCAATTTTCTCATCTGTGAGATCAGTAAATAATCTCTTTCGTAGAACAGTTGAAAGAGTTAACTACACTGTTCCTGAATAACAGCCGGAACGCCACCTGGTCTGGCCCATCATCTTCCCCCTAGGACCTCCTGCTCTCCCCAATCCAGTCTCCCCTTTATTTGCTCACACTGACCTTCCCGCTGGTTCTCAAATTTGTACACATGTTCTTACCTCAGGGTGTTTGGGTTGGCTGTTCCCTTAGACACTAGCACGAAAACTCTTAGATGACTGCTCATGGCACGTTCTCAAAGAAGCTGAACCTGACCACCCTAATGAACGCTACAGCACAGCTCAGTCCTGGGCCTCTGGTTTATTCTGCCCTTTTAAAAAATAAACTTTTAATTTTAGAACATTTTTAATTTATAGAGTGATCGCAAAATTAGCATAATTTCCTGTATACCCCACAGCCATTTTCCTCCAAATAATATCTTACATAGTGTCACAATTACTGAACCAATGTTGGTATCAGCTTTTCATATTTTATTTAGGTTTCCTTAGCTTTCCTCAGCAGCTTTTTTCTGTTCCAGAATCCTACCCAGGGAACCAATGACCTCTAGCAACCGTGTCTCTTTAACGTCCTCTTGACTGTGACAGTTACTCAGCATTTACTGAGTTTTGAAGATCTTGAGCTTTTTGAGGAGTACTGCAGTCTCTCAGCAGGGATTTGTCCTCATGATTAAATTAGGACTAACTGTTTTGGGGAGAAAAACGACCAAGGTGAAAAACGCCATTCTCATCATATCAAAGATGAACAGGACTTTCAAGGTTAATATTATTAACCTTTATCACCTGGCTTGACTTTTCTAACGCATTCACCACCTTCGAACATTATCACTCCACCCACCCATCCATTTAATGTGTAGTGTTCTCTCTCCCCTCTACAATGTAAGTTCCTCTATGGCAGAAATGTATGCTCATTCTTTCGCTAATGTAGTCTACGTACCTGGAGTAGGAGACACTTGTTGAATGATGCGCTGTTAATCCTTTGCAGCACATTTTGTGGCCCTTCACAATTTACTTCTCCATTTGGACTTAACGACCTCATTTTGTTATACTGTTCTTCTCTATGCTTTGGTCCAAGTTAGGCAGATCTTTCAAATTGCTCAGGCCTTCACAGCACCCTGGGTTAGGTACTTTATACTAAAATGATCTACTAATCCCTCTCCACCCCACTCTACACTCTGAGCTACTTGATGGCATGCATGGTGCCTTATATATCCTCTTCCACAATCTAAATCTTCATGTGCCGTTTGCCAACTGTCAGGTAACCATCCCAGTCTAACGAGGCTCATCATTGGTTACAGCAGACAAAGTCGGAGTACTTGAAGTTACCGTTGTAGAACTTTCAATAATGAAGAGCGAAGAAACAGCCCTGACGTTTCTCGATTTCTCCTTTCTCTTCTCTGTGCTCTCCTCACACGTTCTCTCCATGTGCCCTCTCCACCCCTCCCACAGGGTGACCCAGCCCTTTAATCTCTGCCTTCGCGGCCCAGGTATGCCCACTTACACGTGCATACACCCACCGGGTCAGGTGTATACAATCATGGGGGAGGGCACAACACCACGTGTGCTGGCCATGGAGACTAATGGCAGAAGAATTAAAAACCCTGAAAAACCTCACCCTACACCAACCTTACTTTTTTTGCAATTTCATCTTTCCCCTAGGCTGTGTAGCAATCAAATTTACAATACCCAGGTTTGAAATCGAGTTTAGGATCTACAAGTAAAGTTCTTGCTAGCTTACCATATTTTTTTTATCATATTTGGCTTGAAATTAATTAATAAAAAATAGTAACATTCAGACAGGTCAAAATATGAAGATGCCCATCCCCTGATAATGTGAACTGAATAAAATCAGCATGTGGGTGCAGTGTGGTTTGCCTCAACTCAAAACTGGAAATCAGGAGCTAATTAGAAGCGTGTTCCAAATCTGACTCAACCATACACATGCTGGGTGGTCTCTGACAAACCGCTTAACCTCTGGGCGCCTCACTCTGTTACCTGTATCCCATAAAGCTGCCAATATCAAACTGCTTTGCATGCGGATCATTCACCAGGTAGCTGTTTCAACATGCCATTAAGCCCTGTATAATTATGGAGCACTCCCCTGGACCACACCCGTACAAGAACCACAGGCTTCTGGTTTCTCCTGGGAAAATTCAGCAACTCAGCAAAGCAACAAACTCAACTCCCATTGTCAACAATCACTTACTTTTTGCCTAAACCCCATGATGCATATACATTTTATCTTATTTTTACAAAAAATACTCATTCTGTAAATAGGGCCTCCCTCCTATTTAACAGATGAAGAAAACAAGGTTCATTTGTCAGTGTGGTAAAGGGTACAACCCAAAGAATCCCATGCATGCATCACAATGTAACAGGATGGAGAGTCAGTGTACTGCTATTTCCTAACAAGGAAATCTGATGTTTACATGCTCATTAGGCGAGACTAATTTAACAGGATGAATGTGCAGTCCACCTACACAGAGGCTGAAGTAGATATGAGCAATAATACCAGCCTGGCCCACACTGAGGTGCTGTGTTCTCCCAAGCTGCAAGGTAAAAATGCTGACTCCCTCCCACTTGACTAAGGCATGTATGTAATCAGGCATTTAAGTGCTGAGAGGGTGTTTCGAAACATGTAGTGTTAGCCACAGCTGGACTACATAGAAAATGGCCATGCCAAAGGCAGCTAGGACAGTTTCTGTCAATCCATTTTCAAACACGAACCAGGCTGAACTGCAAGGATAGTTACTCATGTGTCTTTCATGTGTTCTTGACTTTGGTTAAGACTGTGGCTGGCTGAGAATTTTCTTAGAGTCACATAACATAAAAGAGCCACCCCGAGAGGATCTGACCCTAGTAAGATGAACTTTCTGAACCACGAGGCTCCATAGGTCGTGACTCTTCAGGGTGCTCAGTAAGAAAGGCAGCGTTAAGCTTGTTGGTGGGGCAACACTCTGCACTGCAGCAGACCAGGAAATGGTGTCAGCCTGGACTTAGAAATAGAGCTGAAGGTTTTCTCAGAGATGATGGGCAGCTAGAAACACTGATGGAATCCTTTCAAAGGCAGAAACAGTAACTGTCTACAATGTATCCAGTTTCAATAAATGAGAAGTCTATTGCCAGGCAATACATAGAGGCATAAAATTAAAAAGAATCATTTATATAGTGTTTTCCCCAGTTTTGAAAGTAGTAAGTACTCACAGAAACTCTGGAAAACGCCAGCAGACATGGAAAGGAAAATAAAAATTAGTCATGACCTCATAACTCAGAGAAAAATCAATGAGTGTGTTTTTGTCCAATATTTAATTGGAATCAGACTGTGTCTGCAATTGAGCATAGTGTTTGTTTAAATCTATGTTCAAAAAGCAAGTACTAAGTGCAAGCACTAGCCTTAAAATACTCTTTAATACTAACCTTAAAAAAAAAAGTCCCAGACTCTGCTATACCCACCTTAAAACCTGGCACAGGTCCCCACTTGATTGAATTTCTACAGCTACAGTGACCTTTCAATACACATCTAGTGGTATTTTTCAGAGTCTGGGCCCTCCCTGATGCTGTTAACAAGCTCTTCCTCTTTCACAGGCACCACCATTCTAGTTTCCTCTTATTTCCACCTTTTAGGTGAATCTTTTAGGCTGCATCTTCCTCCTTCCTTACCGGTCTCCTCATCAAACCAGGGCATCACCTGAGCTCTCCAACCACAGCTCCCTGTTTCCCTTGTGTCAATGAGCCACTCACAGGACTTCAATAATTACTTCCATGTTCACATACAAATTTCAGGCTTGTCCTCTGGTCCTAAGTTTCCACTATTCATAGGACACTTCTGCCTGGTAGCTACATGGTGAAATGAAGCTCAGCTTGACTAAGTTCAAACTCTGTTACCTATCCAAGTGCTCACTATGGGTTGGATGCTCTTTTAGGCACTCAGGAGACACCAGCAAAAACCCTCTTCCCTAAAGCTTCCCTTGGCAACAGGGTCTATGTAGAGCTAGGCCTTTTACAACCTTGCCTGTCCAACCTCACACTTTTCTTCCTTAATACATTCTTTTCCTCTAAGCTGAAGTACTGCTACTCAAATGTTACACTTTCCAAACTCTAAAACTTTGCTTTCAGTTATCTCTGCAGTGCTCTCTCCCAACTCCCCCTACTCAAAATCTACCCATTCTTTAAGTCCAATGCCCATTTCCTCTGTAAGTGTTCTCAATTCCTAAATCTAAATTGATCTGCTCATTCTTTAAACATACACGGAATGTCTTTGCTGCTGCCCTCACAGCGCAGGGTGACGCTGCATGTTCTTTCTGAAATGATGATTATTTGTCAAGGTCTATTTTTGCCCCAGATACATTGCTTGATATTTTGTCTTTAAGCCTCACGACGTGCAACGGGGTACTATTGTCCCTGCTTCACAGTTGACGAAACTGAGGCTCAAAGACATTGAGTAATTTACCTACACACCTACCTACAGCACTTCGAGAGCAGTTCTACCCGATTTCATTCTTACAACCCTCACTGAGCCTAGAATGATGGTTCGTAGTACACAAATGGCTGTTCAGTAAATATCTGGGGGTGGGAGGAGGGTGCTTGTTTTTTATTTGTCTTTATTTTTTAAAGAAAAAAAAAGAAAAAATCAAAATATCTACTATCATCCATTATACTCCCTTCACTCAGTAAAGATTTGTTCAAGGAAGAACTGAATAGAGCATGTTTTCAAAGCACTGACATCTATAAATACAAGCATCACTTTGGTGTTCAGACAAAAATGTATTTGGATTCACCATCAGCTCATAAGTAAACTTTACATGCTTCCCAAAATGTTATACTGACCAGCGCTTTTAAATGTTTTCTTGGTAGAGAAAGCTTCCAAGCTATTTTAAAATAACATGACAGAGGTTGGGTAGAAGAGACCTTCCTTAGACGTTTGAAAGAAACAAAAGCGACTGTGGGGCCCTTGGAGATTATTTCTGCGAACCTCTCCAAATCAGTGGGTTGGCTAGACTCAATTCCCAGTGACTTAGAGCTCACGCTCTTTCTAATACCAGTAAGGAGCCTTTCCTTTGAAATGTCCTCGGGTAGTCCATTTCAAGAATTTTTAGTAAATCTCTTCACTTGTTTATTATTTGCCACTATCACATCATTGAGACATTTGATGCCCAAGATATTTTCCCAGAAACTAAACTAAATATAAGCATAGCACTTCAAATCTCAGGTTGCTTTGCTATTGAAGGTAGTAATGTTACTAGGCTCCCATGTCAACCACTAGATTGGGAAACCCCTTTCATAAAACTACCACAGTTCCACTATGTCCTGCTTTTAGAAAGAAAACAGACTCTAACTTCAGTTATGTAAGTGTCTAGAAATGCAGACTTGATGTTTTCCATCTCACTTTACCTCCATGACAGGGAATAGTGATTAAAAAACAAACAAAAGAACCATGCAAATTATCTTCCTCCTGAGACTGGGGTGAAGTAGGTGAAAATGTCCATCACAAAACCCACATGTTGCTAAAGTCAGCCTCCAACTGCACCCAGGTGCCAAGTGACTAGTATGAGCAGATGCCATCTCCGAGCCAAGTCACCTGGCCTGGGCTGAATATGTGACAGGCCACAAGGAAGGTTACGGCCACACTCAAGGAGATACACTGAGACCCAGATATACAACATACCCCAAAAGAGCAAGGAAAGTAGCTTCAGATGAGAAAATGTTGTCCTTTAACTATTTGGAATCGTCTACTTGAGCCTGAGCAATAGGAGCTACATTTGCAAATAAATTCATCTAATTTTCTCACATAATGCCTCCAGCAGAATCAACCTGGGGGGGAAATCACTTGGCTTTACTGAGAGTAATCATCTTCATACACATGGTTTAGAATTTACTTTCCAAAGTATTTGATAAACTTCTTGATAAATACTTAGCATAATCTCACCAGAGAGAGGCAAGTAAAGTAACAGGATTATTTTTAAATTGATGAAAGAGTGACCAAGAGGACTCATTTACTGTCAACTAAGGGCCCAAAGGGAATGGGGAAAAAAAGGTTCTTGGAAATCTTGGTAATTAGTGAGTCGCTGGGCCACCTAAGTTCAAGTACCTTTTACATCACTTCAAATTACTCAGGGACCCTGATGTTAGGACCATAAACAAGAAGTTGAATCCAACCCAAGAGCTACTAGTTTCTGAATTTGCTCAAAGGAACAGAGATGTGACAATGGGAAGAAAACAAATTTCTGAAGCTGAAACAGGGTATAATGAAGACTTTTTGTCTTTACTTAACTGGATACAGCTATCTGCCTGCTACTCTCTACAAAGCAGGCTACACACTCTTCATTAGCATTTTCACTGATCACCTTTACCATTGATATGCAAAAGCCAGCCAGCTGCTCTCTGCTTTTAGCTTCAAAAACTGCAGAAAAGAAAAACTTTAAAACACAGTTTAAACTTTTCACTTGTGGGTTCTTACCACCATCCCCAGCCTTCTCAACTAAAATATCAAACCAATGTAAGACTATCAGTGCAGTGCAGACTAATTTATTTCTAACAAAGTGATTTCTAATTATCCTAATAATTACAAAAGAAACATGTAAGACTCAGAATACTTCAACATTGTCTAAAACCTTTCTCAGCATTGTCCAAAGTCCTTTCCCAGATTGCCCCAAATATCCTCAGTCTCTCAGTCCTAATCGTCTCACCAATGTCCAGACAGAGTCCACCTCCAGACGCTTGAAGACATGTTCCTTTAAATGCTCCTCGTTGTCTTCCACGCTGTCTTCTCCTTGTCACCTTCAGGTAGCAGAAACTCCATGGTGCCAAACCAGCAAAGTTTACTTTTTTCTCAGGCCTAACTTTTGCACAGCCTCTTGCAGACACAAGTTAAACTCAGCAAAACAAACTCCAACACAGAGTTTTAATCTGCAAATTCCTTAACTGCATTTAGCACGCATGCTGCCAGCCTGGGTCAGCCGAGGGTTGCAGGCCCTCGGTGGCCACATGGCCTAGCTCACATGGCTCACATCTTTACAAGATGGCCAATTCCCATCTCCTCTCCATTTTGGAATCCCAATCCAATCGCCTAAAATCAAATCAAATCCTTCTTTTTGTTTGCACACCCTTTATATACCCTGATTTCCCGCCTTCCAGGAAATGTTACCTTCTTTCTTCTCCCTGCATCCCCCTGAAGGAAAATTCCAGCTAAGGTCATTCTCCCATTTTAACATTACCTGTCCTTAAAACCTGCAATCCCAAACAGGAGACAGTGGGGGGGGGGGGGCACACCCTATCAAAACCATAAAAGAGCTGATGGGCCCGCAGTACCTTCAAAGCTGAATGACTTCCAGCAAGTCGGATGTTGTCCCCCCTTATCTGTAAAATAGAATTCTTGCCAGTGTATGGCCCCCACCTACCTTAGAGAGCTATGAAGGACAAATGTGCGTAATATGTATGAAAGTTACTTGCAAAATCTAAAACAATCATGTGCTATTCCTATTAGAAGGTACTGAGTTTTAATCACCATTTGTATCTAACAAGCATATACCTAAAGGATGAACCAAATACTCAATGACTATTAGATGCTAGGGACACAAGGCCACAGAACCTGCCTTGAAGAGGTGAACATCTGGTGAGGAAGCAACACAGAACTAAGTTTAAAAAGTGTTTTGACACAAATCTATAAGGGGTATCATGGGAACATAAATCAAGAATCATTAATCAAGACACAATAAAGACTATTGTGACAGAACACAATGACATGCTATAATAACATGTATACAGATGACTTCAATTGAAAGAAACTAAAGACAGAGGAAACAAATATACAACAAAACCAATTTCTAGACATCATACTGCTTCTTGGATATACCGCAAATAACGAAATCAAAGATCCTGATAGGGTGTGCCCTCCCCCCACTGTCTCCTGTTTAAGATTGCAGGTTTCAAGGACAGGTAATGTTAAAATGGGAGAATGACCTTAGATGGAATTTTCCTTCAGGGGGATGCAGGGGGAAGAAAGAAGTGTAACAGATTTCCTGGAAGGCGGGAAATCAGGGTATATAAAGGGTGTGCAAACAAAGAGAAGGATTCGATTTAATTCGATTGGGATTCCAATATGGAGAGAGGATAGAGAGGAGAGATGGGAATTAGTCATCTTGTAAAGATGTGAGCCATGTGAGCTTGGCCATGTGGCCACCGAGGGCCTGCAACCCTCGGCTGGCCCAGGCTGGCAGCATGTGTGCTGAATGCAGTTAAGGAGTTTGCAGATTTGAACTCCGTGTTGGAGTTTGTTTTGCTGAGTTTAACTTGTGTCTGCGAGAGGCTGTGCAAAAGTTAGGCCTGAGAAGAAA
>PVHY01020583.1:6582-25390 GCA_004024945.1 Uropsilus gracilis
TTTTTTTTTTTTTTTTTTTTTTTTTTTTTTTTTTTGAGACTAGGTCTCGCTGTTTTTACCCGTGGAACTACAGGCTCTCGTTGCCCATGGTACCACGGACTCAAGCAATCCCGTCTCAACTTGCCAGGGAGCTGGGATTATAGGCACACACCACCATGACCAGCTGTTTTACTGGGACTAGGTCTTGCTATGTTGCCCCAGGCGGGTCTCGAACCACGATCCCAGTCCCAGCCGTGACTCCATAGGTTGTCGCTTACAGGCATGCACCACCATGCCTGGTGCGAGACCTTGTCTCTCAAAAAAAAAGACAACTTTGCTTGACTCTTCCCACCCTTCTTAAACCACCTACCTGGGAGGGTTTGGGAGCAAGCCAGCATTTGTCCCTCAGGCTTTTCCCCAGGGTTTGTTACTATTTCCTATGCCCCTGTTTTGTATCAGGCCCTGGGAATTGTGGGGACCTGAGCCCTACCTGAGGTCTCTCAGTCCAGTGAGGACACAGGCAATGAAATAATTGGTAGTTATTGTGGAATTCTGGACTGATGTGATCTGGAAGTGATGTGATCTGGACTGATGAGATCTTGAAGTAACCTTTCAAGAAAGGTTACTCTGAGGATTCACTCAAGAAGCCTATGACCATAGTCTTGTTCTGTCTGTATGCTCCCTGTATGTTGTGTATGTGATGACCAAGGGGCCCTACCCTCCTAGAGATTTGAGGATGAACACAATGGCTTGTCCAGTGAGATCTGGATTGGAGAGTATGATGACACTCATTTCTGGTAGTTACCTGGGCCTCTGTGAAGACATACCAAGCTGTGGTAAGAGGTTATTTGTCCTACCACCTGAGAGCCCCAGGGCAATTTGTGTGGAGGGGGCAAGGTCTGGTCTGGAGTTTGACTGCTACCCCTGAGAACTGCCCCATTTTCCCATTTGTGCAGTAGGTCCCCAGGCCCGGCACGGTGGCTCGTGCCTGTAAGCTTCAGCCTATGAAGCGGCCGGGGCTAGGGATCGCGGTTCGAGTCCGCCTGGGGCCCGTAGCGAGACCTAGTTCCAAAAAATACAGCTGGGCGTGGTGGCGCGCGCCTGGAATCCCAGCTACCTGGGAAGCTGAGGCTGGGGATTGCTTGAGTCCGTTGCCCGGACGAGAGCCTGCGGTTCCACGGGCAAAAATAGCGAGACCTAGTCTCAAAAAAAAAAAAAAAAAAAAAGAAAGTAGGTCCCCAAGGGCGCCTCCAGATCAGAGGTTCTGAGACTCCACGTGATACGGTGGTTTATGAAAAACAGGTATTTCATCATCTAAATGGCCAAAAACCTTTCACATCAATATTTGGTTTTCATAGTTCCCGTCTCACAGCTACCAAAGGCCTTTGTAGTACCTGTAGAGAATGTTACAGTGTTCCCCGTTAGATTAATGAAGGTAACTTGAGAAGCACCCGAGGTTGGAGGCAGTTGGCAGGTAGACCAGCTCGAATAAAGGTTAGGCCTTTAAGTACCGCCCCTCCATTTCCTGGGAGGGGCTGGAGCTCGAGCGGCCAATGATGTAACGAAATCTCCGTAAAAGGCGGGCTTTGGAGAGCGCGTGGCTTCAGCCTCTCACGTGCTGCTTTGCTACCCCAGTTCCAAGAAGCCAAAAGCTCCATTTGTGCAAGACCTCGCCCTTTGTTCCTCTTCATCTGACTCTTGGTTATCTAGTGAGTAAACTGGTTTCCTGAGTTCTGTGAGTCGCTGGAGCAAATTAACTGAACTTGAGGGTTTCCTGAGAAGCTCTGAGAAGCGCCTGCAGTGTGAGGAGATTGTGGGGAGCTCTGATTTGTAGCCGCAGGTGTTGTGGTTGGCAGAATAAGTTGGAAGGTAGACCTAAGAGACTGAATCCTTTCCCTGTGGAATGCGAAGCTTTCTCCAGGTAGATGGTGTCAGAATTAAGCTGAATTGAGCTGAATTCTGGACAGCCAGCTGGTGTCACATTTGCTTGTTGGTTTGGGGAGATACCCCCACACACACACACCTGTCTCTCACACATGCACACTGGAGTTGAGGTGCTGGTCACTTTACCCACTCCTTGAAGCTGAAGGCATAGGAAGTACAGGTCGGGTAGAATGTGCGCTCTGCGTGTCCCTGAGAGGAAGGTTTCCCTCACTGAGGGGCCACATCCTGCTGCGGGAACCCAGGTCTGATTGATGAAAATGTGGGCGTTCTTTCCAGCTTCCCATCACCGCTGCTTTCTCTCTCAGTAATGGAACTGGTGAAAGGTGCTGGTAGAAAAGGGGGGGAGGGAGCAGAGGGTTGGTGTGTGTTCAGTCCATCTAGCTATGGTTTGGGATTGTCAGCTCTCTGCACCAGCTGCCTGGCTGGACACCCCAGCCTCTTCCTCCTCTGTGGCCAAAGCCAGGCCCACGTGGTCTCAGTGGTTCAGGAGAGGGATGCCCCACACTGCAGTACCTGTGCCTGCAGAGCTGCCCAGTCCACAAGCGTGACTAAGCTAGGTAAGACTAAGGTTCCTGAGGGTCTGAAGCAGCAGTGGTCAATAGTGTGAACCACTTATGTGATATTGTAGTCACGTGTTTATAAAGTAAAAAACATCAAAGGAGTTAATAAGATATATTTTTATTTAATACATTTCATCCAAATTACGATCACTTAAACATGTAAGCAATCTAAAATAATTGTGAATG
Source organism: Uropsilus gracilis (assembly GCA_004024945.1). Lineage (NCBI taxonomy): Eukaryota > Metazoa > Chordata > Mammalia > Eulipotyphla > Talpidae > Uropsilus > Uropsilus gracilis. Next base: position 9,252 of record PVHY01020583.1, read on the forward strand.
AGCCAGTGCATGAGGAGGCTAAATGTGGGCATTTCCAGGAGAGGAGTGCCCACTCTCCCCACCCCTGATCATACCTTATTAATTGAGTACTCACTGAGGACGGAGATGAACACACCTTGTGGAGAGGCAAGGTCCAGTTACGAAACAGTCTTTAATCAGTTAATCTTGAAGCAATGTGGTTACACACTGAGACTGAGAGGCCTTTGAGTGCAGAGCTGTGGGGGCAGAGGTGTTCTTTACCCTTCGCTCCCCTTGTTTTTGATAAACTTCAGGAAAGGAGAGTCTGGGGCGCCATCTGCTGCCCGCCAGCCCAAGACCAGATGCCTCCAACTGCCATGCTGAGGCACACTGAGCCAGGGCTGACCCTGCATCCCCCAGTCTCAGAACTCGCACCTCCCTTGTACTGGGTCTTCCTTGTGGCCCAAGAGGCCAGCACCTCCCTTCTGGTGGCCCTCTGCCAGCCAACCTAAAAAAGAGTCTTCTCTGTTGGCCTGCAGGAGCCCGGAGGCAATTAAGGGTCAAAGGCCTCCTGGAACAAAAAGGCATTGGCTGGTGCATGTGGGTGTCCAGCCTTGATTGGGGTACGTAGGCCGAGAAGACCCGGCCCTGCCTTCTGGTAACTGGCACAGAGAGGGAAGAAATTAAGGGTTTTTGCTGAGCCAGTCTCAGCCTCTTATGGCTCCTTTGTCTATTCCTGGAGCTGCCAGAGGAGGCAGCAAAGACCCCTTTTCTTGGGGTTGAGGGTTTCAGAACTCAGAGGCACCACTGACTCCAGGCTAGGAGAGGCAGGTTGCTCAAAGTGGTCTCTACCCTCCCCCCCCCCCCCCAGGAGACCTCATGTTTCAACAACATCTGGTTGGCGATTTGAGGGTATCCATGAAGGTTAACCTTTGACACTATGAGGGCTGAACCCCAGCCTCCCATTCTTCAGTCCTCTCTGATGAGAAACTGGGGCAGAGGCTTCTCAGTCACTGTTTGGGAGTTATTTGGTAGAAATTATAAAATACAAATTTTGGACAGCCTTTTGAGATTCAGGCAGACTCATCACCAAGAGTCAAAGGCAAAGAGAAATGGATGGGGGCTCTGTCAGGTGACTGGAGCAGCAGGCACAGTGCACCAGGGGGTGTACCACATCAGACCTGGAATTCAGAAGGGCCCACCCTGGTTCTGAGGAAACCTGGATCAGCTTGCAGAGGCCCTGGTGCTGGCAGGTGAGTAGAAAGATGGGCTGCCAGATTTAGCAACTAATAATACAGGACACCGTGCGATTAGAATTTCAGGCAAAAGATGAATGCTTCTTTAGTATATGAATGTTCCAAATGTCATATCCAGTTTCTACCTGGCAGTCCTAGTGGGAAGCTTTGTGTCCTCCATGACACTGTCCCCTGCAGAAGATTGGTGCTGAGCATGGTGTACACTGTATAAACTGGATCAGAAGCTGGGCACAGTGGCTCGTGCCTATAAGCGTCAGCCTATGAAGCGGCTGGGGCTAGGGATCATGGTTCAAGTCCCGCTCGGGGCAACACAGCGAGACCTAGTCCCAAAAAATAGCTGAATGTGGTGGTGCGCGCCTGTAATCCTACCTGGGAAAAGCTACCTGGGAAGCTGAGGCTGGGAATTGCTTGAGTCTGTGGTACCCCGGGCAAAAATAGCGAGACCTAGTCTAAAAAAACCAAACCAAACCAAACCAAAAATCAACTGGATCAGATCTGAAACCCTTCTGACAGCTCACCCCTGCAGTGTGGGAGCAGTGGCAAGGGGCCTGCAGCCAGGAGCCAGGACACACAGAGCCCAGACTATACCTGCCTGACTGTGCTACAGCCCCGGTTGCCTCTCATGTCCCCTGCCAAGGCTGAACAGAGATCCATGGTGTCCTTTCAGGGCTCCTCCTCCCTAAGGTCTTCCAGTTTCTTTTCTGTCTCAGGTCAGCATCTGAAGAGTTCCCATTGGTTGGCACCAGAGCCTAGAGGTCAACCCAAGTGTCTATCGCCGGTGAATTAAGACATAAGACAGGATGTGACTATAAGCAGTGGATGATTACTTACTCTTGTAAAAGAAGAAAATTCTGTCACATGCTCAGCATGGATAAACCATGAATACTTTCTGCTCAGTGAAATATTTCTACGTATATATAAGATGTCTAAAGTAGTGAGGCTCACAGAAACAGGAGATAGACTTGTGCTTGCCCGGACCTGGGAGCAGAAGATGGGAGGTGTTTAGTGAATGCAGAGATAGGCTGGGGCGCTCTAGGTTTCTGGCACATAAAAGCAGTAGACAGTATTATACGTACACTTAGAAATTGTTGGGAGGGTAAAATCTATATATGGCTTTTGGGCCACAATTCTTTGAAAAAGAATCCTATATAGGAAAAACCCCACTGTATTCATTAACATACAACTGTTTTTGTTAGAACAACAAATATAATCTTAAGCAAATCAAAGCCATTCTGAGACATTTATTAAAAAGTTCCCTTTGGGCCTTTGTCTTTGTGGGGCACTCATGACTCCCAATCCTCCAGGAATGGGGATGGAGCCTGGACCCTGTGGCTGGACTGGGGACCTTTGTGTACGGGTAACAACAATTCTGGGATGGCTTGCTGCACATAAGGGATTTCTATTCAATGGGCAAACCCCCCTCCCTTATTCTTCCCTTCATCCTCAGCTAACATGTTTGTAATAGGTCCAGAGAATTCTTCCATGAATATACCATGAAGGAGGTGACTAGAAATGGAATTTTGTGGACCTTGGGGAAATAAGGAACCTATATTTTGACCCCTTCAGATCCTGTTTCCTCATTTGTGAAAAGACTGAGAGTTACTACTGGGCCCACCATGCTGGGTGACTGAGAGCCACAAAGTGGGCATGGGTATGGGGTGATCAAGTGAGGAACCCCTGAAAGCATTAGGGAAGGGGGGGATGCTGGTTTGGTCTGAGAGCCTCTAGCGTTGGCAGACTGACCAGAAGCAGGTGGCCAAAGGGATATGTTTACTAATGTCACAACCTGGAATCTGAGCCTGTAAAGCCCTGTCTGTTTACAAGTTCTCAGGGGCCTCCCAATGCTCAACCAGGACAACAGTGGTCTGGGCTCAGGGTAGTCCCTGGGGTGGGCCAGTTATCAGCAGCTGGTGCTCTTCAGAAAAGTGGCTCAAATGACACCTGCCACTGAGTCAGCCACCTGGGCCTGGAAAACTCCCAAGCTGTCAGCATTCTGGGTCACTTGGGCCCCTCCCCAGTGGCTACCCTGTACACCTGAGCCTTTGTCACTTAAGAACCTGCAGGTAGCTGCACAGGACCTGTCCCCTGTCCCCTTTTGCAAGATGGAACATTTCATGGCTAGCACTGAATGTTGTTATCAGGGTGAGTCTGGATTGTAGGCAGGGTTCACAGGAGAAGCTAAGGCAGAAAAGTGACTCAGCAAAATAAACCTTCACCTGTGGCTATCCAATCAGCCACTTGGAGGATCTGGATGACTGCTCACTTTAGTGACAGGTGCTTGATATACAAAGTCTTGCTCCCCACTGGTTAGTCTAAATGTCTGTGCTCGTCAGCTTTGGTGGAAGGCCGGGTGGATGGGCTGAATCCACCTTATCCAAAGGGAGACTCACAAATGGGCAGAAGTAGCACAGTGACGCCTCCAGAGGAATCAGGAACCAGAGATGATGCTCAAGGAGAATGCAAATCTTGGGGTCCTCTCTCCTTCCCAGGAGCACTTTCTTTTCTTCAAGATAAGGCGTGGGACTGGCCCCAACCTGCACCATCAATCCTGGTTCCTGCCCTGCTGCTTGAGTGATGAGAGAGTGTGGGGAGGGCTAGAAGCTCATCTTACCCAACTACCTTGTCTAGGACAGCCTCTGAATGCCAGTGACAGTCAGCCCATTCTTTTTAAAGCAACACAGTGCTGAGACATTTGTGTTGAAAGGTCTTCCTTAAATTTATCTGTATATGTCTCCTTGAAACTTCACATATCCACCACTACCGGTCCTCTAGAGCCCTAAAGCCACAGAGATCAAGTCCAGTCTTGTGTTAACTGGTGGCTGGTGGGCTTTGATGAATTATTAAGGTACCTTGTCCACTGACTTCAAGCCCAGCACTTCCTCAAGGATCAGATGGCAAGGTTTTCTGTCCTCTGCTCTCTACTAGCAGATTCCCAAACACTTCAGGCAAAGCCAGGCCCAGGTCAGAAGTTTGCAGAGATAAGGGTCAGAGAAGAGACAGAGGTGGCCAGCTCCCACTCCATCAGGATCCTCTGTGAGTCCCACAACCCAGGGCTGAGACCAGGTGCTTTGTAGGGTGACAAACCTGCTGTGTCACCAGTTTCAGTTTTACTCTGAACCAGCACCTCCCCCCTTGTCAGTATCTGCATTCTGGGGCATGTGCTCCATAGTCAGTGTGGCGTTTTGAGAAGGACACATATCTAGCTAGATGGTCCCACGAGCAGGCTCTCCTGGTGGGTTACTGCCTCTGGCTGGAATACACTATTGGATGTTGCCATTGGGTAAAACCAACTTTTTGTTATGAGTGAGAAACAGATTGAAAGGTGGGGCAACACATCAAAAAAACAGGCAACAACAAGTGCTGGCGTGGATGTGGAGAGAAAGGAACACTCCTACACTGCTGGTGGGAATGTAAACTCGTCCAGCCACTATGGAAAGCAGTATGAAGGACCCTCAAACTCATGAAAATGGAATTACCATTTGACCCAGCAGTCGCACTTCTGGGAATCTACCCAAAGGAGACCTCAATGTGGGTACAAAAGGACACCTGTGCCCGGACGTTTGTTGCAGCACTATTTATAATTGCAAGGACATGGAAACAACTCAAATGCCCCAGAACAGATGAGTGGATGAAAAATATGTGGTATGTATACACAATGGAGTATTACTCATCAATTAAAAATGACAAATTTGATGAATTTATAGACACCTGGACGTACCTAGAAGAAATCATTCTAGCAGAAACGAGCCGGATAGAAAGGAACAGAAACCAAATGGTTTCACTAATATATGGTCAACCAAATGAAACTACACAAGGGGAGAGAGGGGACCAGCTGGAGCGGGCGGGGAGGGGAGGTGATGGTGATGGGTGACCCCCAGGGACTGAAATGATGTAAAAAAAAAATAATAATAAAGCAGATATTGGTTAAAAAAAAAAGAAAAGAAAAAGGTGGGGCAAGAGCCCCAACCCCCTCACTCTCTTGCCTCCACCTCAGTTCAGGCCTCATATTCTCCTGTCTTCTCCCACTCTTGCCCCTTTCCAGTGCATTCTCTACAGGCTCTGTGCTCTCCCAAATCGCTGAGTGCCCTGTTCTGCCTCCATGAGGGCCTTTGCTGCACTATCTGTTTAGAATACCCTCTTCTTACTCCTTCCACTTGGTGCTGGTGTCTCCTGAGAAACCTCCTCTATGGGTTTGGGTGTCCTTTCATTTTTCCTCTCCTGGTGCGCATTTTGTCATGATGCAGTGCCAGTCCCCAGCAGACAGATGTTCAGAAGAAAATGCCTGCTGACTGTTGAGCCTTTTTTAAGTAGTAGAAATATATACCAAATTCAGTAAAAAATGGTTACCTTAGGGAAAGGAGAAAATATGGAAGAAGAGATGATAGTAGAAGCTAGACCTGTCTAAATAAGCCTTGGTTTACAGTTCTAACTTTGGAACCACATGTATACTTTATATAATTAAGACATAAAACTAAATTTCAAAAAGAGCAATGCCTAAAAATAAAAAACTAAAAAAAAAAAGAATATCACATTGGTGGCATAACCACAGAGAGAATAATTATTCAAAATGATATTTAAACACATTATTTGGACTGGATGTCTTTAGTAGGACATAACCTAAGGATGAGAGGAAGCACAGAAAAGCTGAGATTGTAGTCAGTGGTGGTGGTGTGTGTGTGAGATTGTGATTTCAACATGAAAGAAAATCAAGTGTAAAAATGTCAGCTTACACTGAATTAAAATGCCAATATAAAATGTAATTACCCCCAAAATATGTATTTCCTGGTCCTGTACACCAAAAAGACCTAGAGGAAGTAGCAACAGCAATAAGCATTCATGATGTTCAGGTTGTGGTCCCTGAATACCATTTCCCAGTAATGGAGTGAAGACTCTTTGGGTGACTGATTTCTGAATGGAGCAGGAAATAAAACATGTCCGAACTATGTATCTTATGCTTGAGAGCAAGGAAATTATCAGACCAGTAGGAGTATGTCAAAAGGAAATTGGACCTATCTTGAAAAGGAGTCCCCTGACCATTAAATACAGAAAAACGTGAGCATCAAAAAGAAAAATGTCAGCTACAATTTAAATATATGAAATGTGGACCGGGCATGGTGGCGTATGCCTGTAGGTGACAGCCTAGGAAGTCATGGCCGGGGCCAGGGATCGTGGTTCGAGTCCTGCCAGGGGCACGTACCGAGACCTAGTCCCAAAAAAATATAGCTGGGCATGGTGGTGCGCACCTGTAATCCCAGCTACCTGGGAAGCTGAGGCTGGGGATTGCTTAAGTCTGTTGTACCCTGGGCAACGTGAGCCTGCGGTTCCACGGGCAAAAATAGCGAGACCTAGTCTCAAAAAAAAAAGATAAATAAATATATGAGATGTAGGCTGGGCATGGTGGTACATGCCTGTAAGCAGAAGCCTAAGAAGCCACGGCTGGGGCCAGGGATTGTGGTTTGAGTCCTGCTGGAGAAACATAGTGGGACCTAGTTCCAAAAATATATAGCTGGGCGTGGTGGCGCATGCCTGTAATCCCAGCTACTTGGGAAGCTGAGGCTGGGGATTGCTTGAGTCTGTGGTACCCCGGGCAACATGAGCCTGTGGTTCCATAGGCAAAAATAGCAAGACCTAGACTCAAAATGAATGAATGAGTGAATGAATGAATGAATGAACGAATGAAATGTGTAGATATTAAAATCTCCAAATGATATTCTAAACAACTGACTGAAGGAAAAATGGGCGGAAAGTGAGGCCACATGTCCTGATCTGAACCTAATGCCCATACATGAGCTAAGTACCTGGTGCTCATGGTTTTCTGTGTGTGACACATAAAAAGACCTTGGTGAGTATGGATGCTGCCCCTCTTTTGCCCCACAGAGCGTCTGCATATGGGGTGGTGGACAAAGGCTGCCCTGTTCTCAGGTATTTGCCTGGGTCAGAGCTCTGCATCTCCAAGAAAGAAGGCTGGTGAGGTCCCAGAGAATGCACTACCCCCTCTCTGCCAGAGCATGTTGGTTCTGAGCTGAGCCCAGCCCCAAATAGAAGCTGAGGTGGAGACAAACTCAGGCTGTTCTCTAAATAGCTTCATGTCCTGCCATCTGCCGCCAGGCAGTCAGGAAAGAAAACAGCATTGCCTGACTTCCGTCAGGAGCTGTCGGGGCCACGTCCCTGTGCAGGGGAGCCCTGAGTAACAGACTGGCTCCCACCTAGTTAGCTGTCAGCAGAGCTAGCGCTCTTCTGCTAGGTCCCTGACCCAAATTAGAACCCTGACCCTCAGGAGAAATTGACTGACCTTTCTCTAGTCTGCAGAAAGTTGACTTTGCTTTCCCAGACAGGAGATGGGTCTAGAGATAGATACCCAACCTGAGGGCAAGGGAAGAACCCAGAAGGTGTTGCTCTAACTTGGCAATGTTAGGCTGACTCTATAGTTTCCTGCATAAAGTGGGACTGCATTTCTGCTGGATTTCTATAGTTTCCTGCATAAAGTGGGACTGCATTTCTGCTGGATTTCACATTTGGGTTCGCTTTAGCTCAAGAGAACAGTGAACAGCAATCTCCAGGTTAACCCTCAAGTGTGTGTGTCTCTCTCTAAATGTATCTCACCTGAAGTTTTTTCATCCCTTTAAACAGCACAAAACATGGCTCATGCAGAGCTTTTTGTGTGACCCACTTGCCAAACCTTTTCCATACAATCAAGGAAGAAAGTTCTTCAGTTTCTTTAGTTTCTTTCTGCAACACAATCAACTTATTTGTAGTGGCAGATTGCCATCACTGAAGTGACTTTAATAACATCTGAAATTGTTCTCCATAATGTCCCAAACTGAAATCCACATTCCAAAGTAAGGCTTATTTTGTTTACATAATGGCCAGAAAAATTGAGCCTTGGTCTCTAATTTTAAATAAATCGAGTCAAGAGGCTTTGTAAACATAGGCTCTGAGCATTGTCACTTCATTGAATCCCCAGTTGAACCCTATGTACGGGACTAGTGGCAGAAATGGGGCCTGTGTTAGGACTGTTTTCAGTTATCAAATTTCTGAGCAGTTTCTCTCATCTTTCAGTGAGAAGGCCTGTGGCCACCACTGTTTCCACTGTCCCTAGGAAGTCCCTAATTTCAACAAGGTGCCTTTCACCTTGACTGTGGACCATGTCTTTTACATTTCTTATACCTTTTACTATAAACACCAGTTTATGGAAGTAAATTCAAGAACATGAACTAAATAAACTGGACTTAATGTTTTTGTCATTTGTCCAGTCAGTGCATTAACTATTCTCTTTTTCTTAAACTCAACAAATAACTTGAGCCAGTCTCTAGGTTGATGGATCCAATTGTAAAAGAATCATGATATGGTTATGTTAAAAGACCTGAGCAAGAGGGGGGGGGGCAAACCCTTGAGATTACAAAGTTGTGAAATTTATATATAAATAAAAAAAAATTAATTATTAAAAAAAATCAATACACAGTAAAAATAAATAAATAAATAAAAGACCTGAGCACAAAGTTGTGTATGTTGTGAGTGGGACAGTTACAGGCTCAAAAAGTAGCTTGAGGATCTTTAGAAAAATGATTTTTTTCCCGATTGTTCACTGATCACTTAATGTTATTAGTATTCAGTATTGTTATGTACTATTTTAACATAAAAAATTCACACCCTCTGGCATCAAAAAAACCTCAGAAGCTTGTTTAAAGATTCTAGTTTCTGTCCTCTGTGAGATACCGAATCACAATCTTGTGTGAGTTTTATTTTTAAAGCTCCACAGGAGATGCTGATGAATACTAAAACTAGAGAACCTTGAATGTAGATTAAAAACCAACTTATTTTTCACCTTTCTGAAACATGTAAGTCCCACTACATTTTGCCCATTAGTTGTTTTCAGTCTTAGACAGCAAATTAGGCCTTGGTGCTTAAAAACAGGTTCCTTAGAAGTTGTGCAAATGGGAAGTTGTGTTCTCTTTGTGATTTTGAAAGCTAAGACTTTTTTTTTTTTTTTTTGAGACTAGGTCTTGCTATTTTTGCCCATGGAACCACAGGCTCTTGTTGCCTGGGGTACCACAGACTCAAGCAATCCCCAGCCTCAGCTTCCCAGGTAGCTGGGATGACAGGCACGCACCACCACGCCCAGCTATTTTTTTGGAACTAGGTCTCACTACAGGCCCCAGGCGGGACTCAAACTGCGATCCCTAGCCCCGGCCGCTGCATAGGCTGAAGCTTATAGGCACTAGCCACCGTGCTTGACTGAAAGCTAAGAAATTTCTAATTATCAAAATGAAAATTACAACTGTGTATTAAGAATAGAACGCGACATGAGACTTTTTCAAAGACCAGGTTAGCATTTTATTTTTCTATTCCTGACAATCAAATTCATAGGGGGTGAAAAAATAGAACATAATCAAAATAACATACAAACAAACAATTCAAGAATATTTAACCACCTATTGTAGCTGTTCTTTGTAAAATACATAGAGGTAAACAGAAACATCTTTATATAAATTATTTTCAACAATGTGTTTACACTGTAAAACAATTGTTAAAATTCACACTAAGATTCTAGTGCAAGTAGTGGTATACAAAAGTGCAAATAAGGTTAGGACAAAAACCTTTTTTTACTAACTTACCACTTCAATATACTCTGTATTCATCTAAATACTGAAGGTGTCACCATGGAAGACACTTTGATTACTTTTAAAACTAGACTACATTCACCCTGAGTGCTCTTGCCTCATTGTGGCAGCTGATCGCAAATCCAGGTTAGGAGCAGCATCAGGGAATACAGAAACTCATGTGACGTTGGCCTTTTTGATGTGATTGTTTATACTTGATGAAGACAACCTGTATGTCAGAAACTCCCCTTACCGACAAGATAGTTTAAACTAAAATGAAATGTCCCCATCACATGCTAAAGAATTCATCCATGGCAGTGTAGTTTTTCCAGAAGTAATTCTATATGAAATCCTACAAAAGCCTTTCCACTTCTGCCCTAAAATCTGTTTGGGATGGGAGAAAGTCCTGACAGAGTTTACTTTGGGTAAGATCACATACTTTACTTACTTTGGATGCTATTTATAAGTGTGGTCAAGCCCTGAAATAAATCAGTGCTATTAAACATATTAACTACTTAATGGTCTAAATTTTGAGGGCAAAAATTAGTTGGTTCAGAGCTGTATCTGTAGTAGACTGCATCTATAGTAGGGGATCTTGTTACCCAGGTGTTGGGCAGAGGTGTGCAAGGGGCATGGGTGTAGGGTTCAGGAGTGGAGAAATGGCTTACACAAAATCCCAGTCATGTTACATAGTAGGTAGCTCAGTCCCATATTCCAAGACCTTGTTTTTTGCTATTAAATGTACTGCCCTACATTTCAAAAGATCAACAATGACAGAAATGACCGGAAGCATCAACATTTAGCTTTGAGAATTTATTCCTTGATAGAAGATAGTAATACTGCTTCTGAATTCTTACATTTATAGCCCAAAAATAAAGGTTCATAGGAAACCTTGAATTAATTTTAATTATGGTATTTGCAAATGTCTGATTTTTCATGCTATAATTTTTTTTTTTTTTTTTGAGACTAGGTCTCGCTATGTTGCCCGGGGTAGTCCTGAGCCTATGAACTCAAGCGATCCCCAGCCTCAGCCTCCCAGGTAGCTAGGACTACAGGCGCCTGCCACTGTGCCCAGCTACTTTTTTTTTTTTTTTTTTGAGACTAGGTCTCACTATTTTTGCCTGTGAAACTGCAGGCTCACATTGCCTGGGATACCAGACTCAAGCAATCCCCAGCCTTAGCTTCCCAGGTAGCTGGGATTACAGGCATATGCCACCTCGCCCAGCTATTTTTTTGGAACTAGGTCTCGCTATGTTGCCCCAGGTGGAACTTGAACCATGATCCCTGGTCCCCGCTGCGGCTTCCTAGGCTGCCACTTACAGGCATGCACCACAGTGCCCAGCTAGTGCCCAGCTACTGTTTCGAGACCAGGTCTTGCTGTGTTGCCCGGGGTAGTCACGAACCCACAAACTCTAGTGATCCCAGGCCTCTTGCATCCCAGTGCTTGGATAACAGGTGTGTACGCCTAGCTTATGAGATTTTTTAAGCTTTGATAACTTGTCCTATGTGTTAAATTAATTAAAACAAACACTAAATAAAATGAACACAAGATATTTTCAAGAGACTCCCCCTTATATTAGCTATTCCCAGTGTTCTCTGGTCAAAATTTATTTGGCAATAACTCCTTCAAATCATTGGTCATTTAGACTAATAAGATTGAAATATCACATTGAGTTGCATACTGAATACATTTCAGAAACTACACCTTTTTCTGAAACTCTCAAATCATGTCAACTAGAAATATATACTGTTTTGCATGATGAAACTTGTGAAAATGCTGGGTTTTGAATGTGGCTAATCAATTAATTTTGCAGAAGGCAGTATACACCCTATTTTACGTGACTACTCCATTTAAGTAGTAAGTTCAGTAGTACTAGAGCAAGCACTAGAGAAGGGTGAAAAGGGGGGGGAGAATATGGGGGTATTTGCTAATATGTTGTAAACCACAATGAATTTATATAAATACAGAGGCACACAAAACTAAAATTTAGATCTGTGCAGGCAATATCCGAATTCATACTCTTTGGCACTCAAAAACTCTGGGGTCAGCTAAGCATAGGATGGAGGATAATCATATTCTTAGGAAATGTCTATGCCCTAATTTTCTTAAATGCTGTCACCATCATTCTAAAATTTTACTGAGATAAATTGCAGTCTCTTGACCAGTTATCCAAAATTATAATTAACAGCAGTCATTGAAACAGGTATGGGGCTAAAAATTTCTTTAAAAACAAAAGTGGCCTGAGACCTTATATTCTTAGTGTTTTGGACCTAATATTCTAAACATGGACAAACAACAAAAAGAAAGGAGGCAAAGTGACCAGGGGGGATGTGGTGTGGTGGGGTATTCCCTTGGGGGTCAGCAATTACACAATCATGTATTGTAAAAAATCCAAAAATAAAATTAAAAAAAAAAAATCTTTGTACAACAGTGCCTGCCTGATTTATGTGGAATTTACCCCAACAGTGTTAACAACTACATTTTCTACTTTACAGCGAGAGATACAGAGTTAACTACATCCCCAGTACTGACGTTTACCCGCAGGTACTCATACTCACACAGGCACGTACAGGGTAGATGTTCTCTTCATGTGCTTCTGTTTCTCGACGTTTTCTTACTTTGCTTCTTTTGAAGGGGACCAATGACTCAGTGCATGTGCTCTGAAAGGCCCTCAGAACCAGAGGGTAGGCCCAATGGATGGAGAACTCTGCTGGCCCATCTCCCTAAACTGGGAGGAAAGCCGGCTTCATTTCTAGAAGTCATGAAAATTTTAAATAATTGGGAAAATATCCACAGTTTAGCTGGTGGTCCACAAAGAAACTCTGTTTCTCTGATCTCAGTGTTTGAACTAGAAAGAGGATTAGGAGTGGGATCATTTCATCTTACAAAGCATTTTTCTCTTCCAGAGAAACCAGTTCCTTTGTACCAATTTGTGACACAAATATTAAACTTCTCAAGTTACACAATAATAGATATATTCCAGGAGTACCCAAAAGGTATTGAAGATAGATAATCATCAACAAGAGGCAGTTATTCTTCCTTTCATTAATTTTCCTCAATCCTTATCCGCTTTGTATGTTGTATTATTGATGACAATAGCCTATAACAACTACGATTTGAACAATGGCTAAAGAAAACACTAATTTTTGTATTAAAATTATTGATGGACTTGGTAAAATACACTATAAAAAGTTTGATTTATAACCAAGTTTGAAGATCTTTAAAAATACATATTTGGCACTTTTCATTTTATTTTACTAATTATGGGTATCTCTGACATGAGAAAAAAAGTTTCTTTTTTTAAGAGACTAGATCTCACTATTTTGCCCAGGGTTGTCTTGAACCCATGGACTTAAGTGATCCCTAGCCTCAGCCTCCCAGGTAGCTGGGATTACAGGCACACACTACCAAGGAAATTGAAATAATTTAAAAAGTTAGATAAAATTTTATTAGTAGGCTTATCATAAGGCTTGCAGACACTATCTCATGGCAAGCATTGTATCTAAAAACAGCCTTTGTATGGTAAAGTAAAAGCTAGCTGAAGCAACTACAAAAAAAAAAAAAAGATTTAAATACAAGCATTCATTTTCTACCAAGAAATAAATACACTAAAGAAAAGGAGCACAATTGCCACATCTCAGTGACAACTGAAGCAAAATTGGCTTTTTCCTTAAATATGCAGGTTTCTAACAGGGAAATTCACACAATCCTACTTGTTGCTTGCCCTGGGGGAGTGCCTCTAATTGTGGGGAGGGAGACTGGTAACTACCACTATTTTGGGTGAAGAGGCACAGATTACCAAACCAGGCACCAAGAAGACTGGAGCACGTCAGAATTAGAAGCTGGAATGGAGCTATTGTGTCTACCAAAGATCAGCCTTGTGTTGTACTAGAAGATGTGCTGTTTTTCAGAAGGCTGATTCCACAGTGACTAAGAAATGGACCCCATCAACTCTGGAGATAGTGTTACTGATAAAAATACACATGATTCAGAGATAAATGTGCAATCAAACACAACTGTCTCCTGGAAAATGCAAAAGGTTCTGGGGACTTAAACATTATTCAAAATATTCTATACTAAATATCCTTTTCCAACAACACCCTCCTGTGTATATTATTAAATACTCAAAATTTCAGATCAGACTGGCTGGGTAAGACACATTAAAAGGAAACATTTGCCCAACAAGGATGCCAAATATTAGGGTCTGTTTTATTGCATGACGTTTGCATAAGAAAAAATATCATTGGAAACTGTAAGGCATCATGCAGTCATCAATAAGCTAATTAACTATATACACTTAAGACAGGTAGACATATAATCTAAAATTTAAAAACTAGTTCCCAAAAAGTACATAAAAAAATTGAACATGATGAATTTTGAAATATGGTTTATATTTGTAGTTTCATGTTGTTAAAAAGTGCTTCAAGTGTACTCCTGGAAAGTTGCTCTTCATAAATGGCGCTGGGGTCATGTTAGATTATAAACTGTAAAACTAATTATTTTTATGGAATTAGAAAGCTAGCATTGTAATCACACTTCTTTGAATCAGTTTTCAATACTCACTCAAATTAACTTGATATATTAATAATCTAAAAAAATCTGTTTTCTAACCAACAAAAGTCTATTGAATTCAAGTTACGCATGTTGAGTGATCAAATCTCTGAGTAGGCCTGAACGGTGAGCCCTGGAACCAATGCAGGTTTGTGTTAATCAATGTACTGTGCCATCCAACGGAAGCCTTCTCCATAACCTTGTCTTTTGAGCACACTGCACATGAAAACTTCTAAGGGTCGAGCATTCAGTTCTTTGAGAGATACACTGCCCTAGAAAAGAAGACAGACATTATGTTGCATGGCCTGCTTATGAAATAAAGTTCCATTCCTAAAATCGCAGCATATACTACATCTTAGAACACACAATGACTATATGATAAGTCATGGCTATTTGGCATGCAAGACACACACATACACAGCCCCCCTTTCTCTTAGTCAATGGTTACTCAGTGGAAAGAGGTGAATTTGTGAGGTAATAAGAACAAAAATAACTTTTGACTTAGAAAAATTTTAAGTTCCCACACTTACTTCACTAATTTTCTAAAAAAATCAATCTCTGAGTAAGTTTATACCTAAAACCTAAACTAAAAGGTAATCCCAAAAGTAATTTTGGAATCTGACTTATTAAAAAGACAAAAAAATACACCAAAGTCAACCTTGTCTTACAGAAGAGTATACTTAGTGCAGAATTTTTCTCCTTAGAGGGTGGATGTACACCATGGAAATTTTGTTGGTAAATTTGATTTCTTCTACTATTATCTGGGATTTTTGGATATACTAATGTGTCTTTCCCAAATATATTCCAGTAAAAATGAATGCAAAAATAGTGCCTCTTGAAACTTACTATAAAGTATATGTTCAGAAAAGCCCTACCACTCCTATTTCTGCATTTTTATTTCTGGTGAAATAAATACTACCTAAATACTATAATATTTAAATTATCCTATAATGGTTAAATATTAAAGTATATCATATATGGTTAATCCTATATGGTTAAATATTAAAGTATATCATATGGTGGCTAATTTTGAGAATTTCTGATAAATGAAACTTTGAAAGCTTTCATTCAGTTAGCCTTAAGAATGAACTTTGAGCGGGCACGGTGTCTCGTGCCTGTAAGCTTTAGCCTATGAAGCGGCTGGGGCTAGGGATTGCAGTTCGAGTCCCGCCGGGGGCCCGTAGCGAGACCTAGTTCCAAAAAAATAGCTGGGCGTGGTGGTGTGTGCCTGTAATCCCAGCTATCTGGGAAGCTGAGGCTGGGGATTGCTTGAGTCTGTGGTACCCCAGGCAATGATAGCCTGCAGTTCCACAGGCAAAAATAGCGAGTCTCAAAAAAAAAAAAAAAGAATGAACTTTGACATTTTTGTTAAAGTCAAGAAAAGGTTTCAAAAGTGGCAGAAAGAAAACAAATTAAGGTACTAAAAAAAGACCCAAGTGTATAAACCAGTTTTTGTTGTTGTTTTTTTTTTTAAGAAAAAAAAGAATGAACTTGTGTAGCTAAACAATAGTAAATTTAAAAGACATTTGTAGTACTGGATGAAATACATTTGTCAAAAACGATTTTTGAGGCCGGGCTCGTGCTTGTAAGCTTCAGCCTATGAAGCGGCCGGGGCTAGGGATCGCGGTTCGAGTCCCGCCTGGGATCCGTAGGGAGACCTAGCTCCAAAAAAAATAGCTGGGCGTGGTGGCGCGCGCCTGTCATCCCAGCTACCTGGGAAGCTGAGGCTGGGGATTGCTTGAGTCTGTGGTACCCCGGGCAATGAGAGCCTGC
>PVHY01020584.1:0-25293 GCA_004024945.1 Uropsilus gracilis
ATATATATATATGTATAAATTAAAATAAAAAAGTTAAAAAAAAAGATAACATTATTTCTGCAGTAGTGCTGACTACTTGCTGTTCTCTAAGTATTAACTCATCTAGTGTTGAAAGAAGGTTGGAACTCTATTATCTCTTTCATAATGGAGGAAACTGAATTTTGGGTTGGTTGAGAATTTACCACAGTCAGAAAGCCAACAAGTGACAGAACTGAAATCTGATTCCTGAGGTCAGAGGCTGACTGGTCTATTACCTGTCTGTTAAGTTGCTGCCACTGTAACTCCTATCTCCTTTCACTTGGCCATCTGAAAGTAGCAGAGACTACTGAGCAATGCCCCTTTTCTGAAATGGGGAAGAAGGAGTTTATAAATGTACTAGTAGACATACATTTCTGCCACATGTTTATAACTTTCTACATTGGAGACATGTCAGTAAAGTTGAGTTAAAATATATCTCATGGATGTGATTTCTCTTTAATCTTCTCCAAATACTTGAGAAAGCAAGTGAGACTTTCTCCTTCAAAAATAAATTTGATATTAATTTTTATTTAGTGGGTAGCTCTACAGCGTTCCATAAAATACATTTCCTTTTCTTCAAGAGATAAGACAACAGCTGAATTCAAGATTCAAAGCAGTGTCTTTTTAAATGATTTATTTGACATAGAAACATATTTATAATCTTAAGATCTTCTAGTCCAAATTCTTTTCTTCTCCAGTCCAAATATTAGGCTAAATATTTTATATACTGAAACAGAAATTGGAGGCATATTTTTACATGCATCAAATGTGTCTAGGTAAATGCAATACACACAATCTATGCATGTATTCTATTTAGGTGTGAAGTAATAACTATGGCTAACATTGACTAACTGTGTAAGAGTCAGGGATTTGCGTTCACCTTCTCTACTTCTTACCATAATCTTGGAAAATATATATGATCATTCAAATGATCTGATGAGAAGATAAGAACTATTAGCTGTTTTGTTGAAGATAGCCCAGCTGGGACTATTTAGGAATCCCATCCAAACTCAATATTGGTTGTGACTCATCCATCATTTTGTGAATCTCTTAGACATTGTCATATTCCAATGAACAACAGGGTCTACATCTATGGGGTCATTGGAAGGACACAGAAACAACAACTCTGTTGCTGAAGCAATAGATGATGACCCTGTGAGCATATGTGTTATCTACTCCCCTCCCCAATATGTGTTATTTTGATGGTATAAGGTTTTAAGTCAAACAAACTCTTGCCAGTACAAACTTATCTACTGGGAGAACTGCTGCTCACTTCACGAGACCTTATGGGAATACCACAGTATGAGTTTTGATCAGAGTCTTAGAGTGTGACAAACCACAGAAAAGGGGAACTTGTGCCCTCTGGTGCTGCCCAGCCCTTCCGCAGCCCTACCATCTCACTCTTGTTTACTATTACTTGAGAGTCTAAAAGCTTCTTAGCAATGGTGACTCTCAACACATCCTTGTATATGAATGAACATGGAAATGAATGAATGAGCGTCCCAGATGATCAAATAAGTCGATCAGCTGATGGTTCCTGTCCTTAGACCTCACAGCCTCAACACATTGCTTAACAGCTCATGCAACTTTCTCCCCACATTAAAAAGTGTACTAGCTTTCCATGCCCTTCCCAAAGCACTACACTATCTCCTAGTGAACTGTTCTGTTGGGTGAAGAGGCAACATCTTTTGATGTGGGCAATGGGGTTGGTCGGACCAAAGGTCAAGGTCAGATATTCACTGAGGTAATAGGAAGTGCAGAGTTAAAAGAACTCACTGGAGCCAAGGGTGGGTTTCTCACCTGGAATTATCCCCTCTTCCATCTCTAGATGTCAACCATGGGAACCTTGATTAAGGTTCTCTATCTTTAAGGCAGAGGTTGAAATAATTATGATAGCACTTACTGAAATATTAAAGGTCATACACTGTGCTAGGGACTGAGCACATATTTTCTTTTTAATTTTTGGATATTATTGTGGGTTATCCTAATTTGCAAATGAGGAAACTGAGGCTTAGAGAGTTTGCCAACTCACTCAAGGGGTGTAGGGCTAGGGACTAGAAATTGCATGAGCCCACCTGGTTGAACAATACTTACAGTCCTTCCACCTCCAGATGCACCACTGAACCCCTAAGTTTGTCTCTGAGAGTGAGAGACTTTGCAACTATCATAATTCCACTTGGCTTTCCATGCAAATCTCCTGTACAATTGAAAATGAAGGCCACCTCTCTGGAGAATTTCCCTGTCCTCCAGTAGAGGGCGGTGTAGTCACAGGTCAGTACCCTTCCTTCCCCCAAATGGAATTGAGAAAACTTTATCACTTCTAGAAAAAACAGTCTTAGCTTGAAAGGGTCAAATCTGTCTGGAGAACACATTGAAGAGAATATAGCAATAGATTCAGAAGAAAACTTATTAAAACTTTAGAATGTCATAAAAGAAAAATGAGTTCCCATTTTATTTCATGCATGAAAAAAAAGGTTTTTGCTTTCTCTCATCTCTATTTATAGATGTTATTAACATGTCTGTAAACAGAAGCCATTTTACCTTCGTTGGAGCCAATGATGCTGCTAACAGGAGAGTGTCACTGATTACCAAGCAGTAGATGTGGTTGAATCACTAGAAAATTATCAAATTTCAAGAATTTGCAGAATTTTTTCTAGATTATTTCCTTTCACAATGACACCTGACTAGAATTCAGAACTGAACATCAGATAACCTATGAAGGTAGCTCCTTAGTCATAAAGCTGCTCTGCAAGTGGTCTGGAAGACCAGCTGTCTATCACACCCCTTCCCAGCTGGGTGGAGAGCTGCTTCTAATGAAATGAATTCCTAGTCTTGGTGTTCAGATGCCTCCATCAATGCTTATGCATATGGCGGCTAAATTATTGTCAAAGTCATTCAGCATCCGCCACATCAGAACTCATTAAAAACAAACAAACAAACAAACAAAACAGCAAACAACAGAGGGGGAAAACGAGTACTTATTGTAGCTGGGCACTTTTAAAGTGGGTTATATACATGGATACATTAAATGCTCACAATAACTCCACTGGACTGGGTGATCAAAGATAAGCTGCTCCAGGATGTACTTAGGGGCTTGATGATTATTTTGATTCAAGATATGTTGGGAGACTAAAGCTCCAAGAAAGATATTTGTTATTCTAGCTCCCTAAAACAGGAAATCAATCTGTGGGTCTTATCACCCCAGACTAGAGCTTCCAAGGTCAATTTTTAGTGTACCTGTAGATAAACCCTGCAAAATTTCTTTTTCTTTACTTTGTAACATTTTTTGTCCTGTTCACTTATTTTAAATTCCCTGCCCCTTTCTGAAACTAACTGCCCTGGAATGCTCAGAGAACAGGTTCACTTTCTATTCTCTCCAGTCCTTACCATGCTCAGAGAACAGGTTCACTTTCTATTCTCTCCAGTCCTTACCACCCCCCCCATCCCACACCCAATTAACAGCATCTTTTCCCTTGTTAATCATTTCTATCAGTTTGATTATTTTCCAGACTTGTGACCTAGAATGCAGAGGAACATTTGTCACCTCCCCAATACAAGAAAGCTGAATCTCACTTGTAGAGGGGACAATGAGACTCAGAAATGTTAAACTACCTGCTCAAGATCACAGAGCTCAGAGATGGCAGAGGGGACTTCAGTTCTGGTCTCTAACTGCAAGTTCTGAGGGGTATGGCATATCCAGGTCATTTTCTGGAGGAGATGATCTTTTTCTGGACTCATCAGGGTTAAGTTGTGGCACTTCTTCCTGAATGAAGTGTTGCAGAAGCTGGTGCTGTGCGCCATCATGCCCTGTCTAAGAACCTCCTATTCGTGGGTCCCTTCTGTGTCATGCTTACTCAACCTGGCAGTGACCCCCCACCCCAGTACTGAGAGTGGGGTCTGAATGCCCAGCTCTCAGTCCCTCTGAAGTGTGGGCTCCATGTCCCCGGGGGTGACATTCCAGCTGTGTTCAGGGACCCTGTCCACTCCTGCCTCCAGACAGCTCCTTCTCCTCCCTTTCCTCCCACTTCTGTCCCTTCACCCCTCATAAATCCCTTCCTCTGGAGTCTCCCATCATGGACTATCTGGGGAGAGAGAACAGGCACAGATATGTGTTCACATCTCAGTCACTTGGGTTTTCTGAGGATTGCCAAATGTTTGTTGTATACATATGGAACAGAATCAATATCAGTTGCATAAAAACATGCCAATTTAAAGAATGACCCCCAAGAGGATGAAATGAGTTTCTGGTTCTGTCATCAAGGAACTGGTGCCTTTCCCAGCACAATGTTGAAAGGTGTGGGGTCTGGGTCACTCCCTTCAGGACCCTGGTCCTCCTGCTCTATGGAGCTTTGTGACACAGACCTGTCTGTCCTGCTGGGTGGCAACTCATTCTGCAGTTTCCTTCTGCTTGATTCATCTGCTGCCTGAGCTGAGTGCTTGATTCGGGGAGGCTACTTCCCAAACTGAGTCAGTTTACTAGCATCACTAGAGGGTGGGAAGAAACCTTCTGTTTGGATTCAGACCTCTAAAAGGCATCATGTCTCTAAAGCATAATGCCTCTAAAATGATAAGGGCAAAACCAGAAGACATTCCAAGTTGCCCCTTCTAAGGGGTTACTGTGAGCATGAAAGCCAAGCATTAAACTCTAGAGTGTCAGATTTTAAGTCAGTGAGAGGTTCAAAGTGGGGGCAGAGAGAGAGGGAATAATGTGATGCAGGCAAGTGTATTTTTACTTCTGCAGTGGCTATTTCCATAGTTCTAAATATGTTTTTGCCCTATTTCTTGCATTCTGTTCGACTGCATACATTGACTTTGTCAGGATACAAAGGAATCATCCTTTGCCTTTCCAAGTTCTTCTCAGGCTGAACAAGTAATAAAAACAGCATCAGAAGGTTAGCAAGGGAAAGATCAACTGGAAAATATGTATATGGAGAATTTATATGGTTGTAAGTTCTAAAGAATAAAGGAGCAGACAGAGATATTTATCCTGAGTTTAGGAACCTGAGGTGTCAATGAGAATGAGGGGGAGATATCACCGGGAAAGGATGACCTTGCCCTTTCTCTGAAAATAAAGATGAGATTTTCAGATGTCAGAGACATGTTGAGTGATAAACCTACAACTGAATGAAACTCCCCCAAATTACCATCTTCCAGGTCATAACAAAGATAGCATAAATTGTTCTTCTTTTAGGAAAAGGGCTTTAGGACTTTTTACTCTTTCCTTCAATTTGAGAAAGGTGAGAAACTTTGACAATGACAGAAGCTTCTCCTAGCCTTTCATGTCCTCACTGCTCTTAACCAAAATAATCTGCATTCTATGTACTGGTGATACACCTCTGAGGTTAATTGAGCCTCAGCTCACCTCTATTTTCCCAACTAAGGGAACAAGGGTCAGTCTAGAACCATTGACAAAGGCCAACCTGATTCTTTGGGGTATCTGACCCTACAACTACACCCTCTTAGTAATGTCCAATTTCTTTGTTGGACATGACTTATTTCTGCTTCTCTAATAGTTCTCAAGTAGCTTTTCCAGACATTATTTCTTGCTTGGGTTATTTGGTTGTATCTCCAGATAATCTTCGTAACAGGCTGCACCCAGGAAGGGGGGATATGGGCCACAGGGAGATTTGCAGAAAAGCTAGGGAAGACTTGGAGGAGACATGGAGCAGAGTCTTGAGAAGGATGGTGTGCTGACTTCCAGGTTTTGGACTTGTACCAGGGACTTGGGGGTTACGGAGCAAGGCACATGGAGGAGGAACATGTAGTGAGGCATTTGGAAGAGACATGGTAAGAGATACATGGGGAGGCTGACAATGGCAGCCTTTTCCGTAACTTGTACTTTGCTTTTACTCCTTTTATCCTAGACTTGGCTGGCCTCCTCTAACTCTCTTAATACCCATGAGAATGTCTTAGATTTGTGGAAAGCTTTCATGCCCCAAAGTCCCATCAGGACCAACCCTGTTTGACTAGGCATTTACCCATAAGAGGATGGGTAACTTTGGGCATTTTATTGGGAAACTATGTCTTCTCTTGTTCTCCTTCTAAGCAGACTAATCCTATTAAAATTCATTCACACTACGAGAATGCTTTGTCTTATTGTGGTGGATGACAGAAGTCATTTATTGCACGAAAGTTTGGGAATGGCAGGTAGTCTTCAGTTTACACACTGGTATCTTTACCTCACTCCCTGCCATTGTAGGACAAGGGACTAATATTGCTACAGTTTTATCTTAATTCTTTCTGAATATGCTTTTGCTTCTATTTTATCAATCCTCATAATATTTGCTTTTTGTTTTCTAACTATATTAGGTAGACTAGTAATCCCCCTCTCCATCAAATATCCACAGTTATTGCAAAACCTGTGAGTATCTCACCTTATCTGCAGATGGGATTTAGGTTAAGGAGATTATCAGGTCAGAAAGCTTTACCCTCCCTGGTTCTTTGACTGGGTTAATAATTAAATTGACAGAAGATAGATTAACAGCAGAAAAGCATATTTAATTTTGTACTTACAGGAGCCCTATAAAAATATTAGACTTAAATAATGAGTAAAACATGCAGTTTCTATAACTTTTAGATAAAGAAACAATAAATGTATGATGAATTGACAAAATTAAGGGAATTGGGCTGGGGAAATACATAGTGAAGAAGTCACTGGGATGATATGGATTAGTTTAATAAGGTTTGTTTACACAGCCTTCTCATTCCTAAATTCCCTTTCTTTGTTGATAAGGTATCTCATTTCCTCCTAGGGAAGAAAGGGTTGTCTCACAGGGGAGATTTATCTACTGCTTTCAGGAGGACAAAGGAGGGTCTAAGAGTTTTATTTGCAACCATTTATCAAGTCCCTTTATTCAAAATGAGCAATATGGGGCATATTTTAGAGTGGCATTCTGAATCCCTTCAGGATCCTGAATTGGGGAAGCTCTCCTGCTTATCCCAGTAGACCTTATGTTGGCACAAAGATCCTTATGTGGGAAGATGTGTGATGGACATAGGATCAGAATGATGTAGCCACAAGCCAAGTGAAGCAAGTAGCCAGAAAGGTTGGGAGGAGGCTTGACTCCTGCAAGCTCCTGGAGGAAGCAGGCTGGCCTACCTCCTGGTTTTAGCCCAGTGATACCCACATCTTGAAATCATGGTGATCATGGTGGTCTTTGTCCATTTCTGTTTCTCTTGCAGGAACAGCAGGGTGGACAAGCATCAAAAATGGTATAAAATTCTCCCTACCCATTTGAAACGAGAAAAAAGACTTTTCATAAGTTGGCAATTTTGATTCAGAGTGAAGGCCCAGAAGAGTGTTCATTGTCTTCAAGGTGACCTCTCATAGTCCAGACTGAAAAATAGCCCTGGAAGATAGGTCACGATGCCCCTTGTTGTCAGATGGACAACATTCAGAAGGAAGGAATGCTCAGTTTGTTGCATTCCTAGACCCAACCTCGGCTTACAACATGGTTTAGCAGAAGGAAGCCCAGCAGACTCACTATCTTGCAAGTTTCCTTTGTTCTTAACCTCACTTCCAAAAGTATATATAGGAGGATGCAGACTGGAGTTTTTTCCTCCTGCCTCCTGCTTCTCAATCTGTTCTTAGAACTGATGTTTCTGTGTCCTGGTCAGAGCTGGTAAAAAAACACAAAGACCCAACTGTGTACACTTGACAGTATCCTCACCTCCAAAGCTTCAAGATGACATACTTCAAGTGGTTTTAAACTAATAAGTTTGTGACAGTTTGTTACAGTACTAACAGGTTACTCATATGGCACTATGAATGAACGTGTTTAATCTAATTGCTCTATGCTACTCCATCTGGGCAGCTGACATATGTCCTCTCACTTAACCTTCTAAGTCAACATGACTCTTATTTTAGATCAAACTCTTAGTACCCCCATACATATCTCACAGGCAGAATGGATCTGAGGTTTACCCAGTGAATTGGACTTGGGTTCCCAGAACTGGACCCCAGGCAGCTTCCCTAGGTCCTTGTCACAGCAGCAAAGAATTCAATGTGGAAATCAGAGGTAGGCAGAACAGCAAGAGGTTTATAGTCACATAAGAAGGACAAGAAAGCTCTCTGTACAGAGCAGGTGGTTGCTGAGGAGCAAAAAGCATGGATTTGTATACTTTATTTGAAATAAAGGGAGGGAGTGTTTTTAACTGCAAGGGGGTTGTTAGTAATCTGCATGGTGTCTTTATCTTGAACTGCTTCAGTTCCCTTAGAGAGTCTTACCTAGTTAATTCCAGCCATCTGAGGAATCTGGGAAACAGGGTCTCCTTGGCCAGGAAGGTTTCTGGAATTGGCAGATGGGATGACCTTGTCCTACATGGTGTTGCTGTACGGTGGGGGACAGCCTGAAGAATGTCCTCTATTCCAGCATGTTTCAGCATGTTGTCCCAAGGCTGGAGTTAAGGTAAACCTCACTAAGCTTTCTGTCTATCTTAATGGCTTTTTTCTTTGCAGGAGCCCATTGCAGCATGTCCTATGACTTACACCTTACTGGTTTCCCAGCAGGAAAGGTGAAGTTGCCATTGTAGTGGGGAGACATCTCGGGGTGAAGCCAGAGGCAGGGCTGAAAACATTTACCAGTGAAAGAGTGGAGAACAGGAAAGGAGGATTTATTGAAATACACGGCTAAGAGAAGCAGCAGGTAAGATGGGAAAGGTTTATCCAAAGGAGAAGTTGAGGTTCCCTACAGTCTGTTTTCATGGACTTTGGGCACCAGTCTACACCAGCTATCTGCTGGGATGTCTGATCTTGGGTGTTGACCTTTGGTGCAAAAACATGTCCTGGTCCCTGCTTCTGCATTCCTGGAACCAGCTGGTTTTTCTGGTCATAGTGGTTGACTTTATGGTCTTATCTCTGAGGCAGTTCTATCTATTTCCTTATCTAATCAAGCCTCCCCAACCTGCCTGATGAGCCAAGAGTGGGGTCTTAGTTTTTAACTTTATTACATTGTACCCTGATAACTCTAAGATTTTACAATCCATGAGAAGAGAGATTAAGAGGATGGAGAAAAGAAGGAAAGCATGAAATACCCTCCGTGATGATGCCTGTGTTCACCAAATGATGAGCAGCAGGGATGGCCCAGATTTTCCATACAGAGATAAATCATCTTAAAAATTTCAACTGCAATAATTAAAAAAAACTCACTGGTTTGTTGAGAAACTTGGGGAACTTAGAAATTGGAAAACTTGGGATTTGAGTCTACTGAAAAACTGGACTTTGGGTAAATACTGGTTCCAGCCTTGGGGTGGGAAGAAGATGCCATCTTGAGACAGTGCTTCCTTTTGTTTCAGGACTTTGGAGACTGGATGGTAACTGGTAAGATAACTGGCCTCTTGTAGCCTCGTGACTTTTGGTTTCACTTGTTTATAAATAAATCTTGTTATTGTTGCTTGACTTGTCTTGCAATTGTGTGTGTGGGTGGAAGAACCCGAGAGTCCCAGTTTAGCTACCAAAATCTCGTTTAGTTTTGCCTGTTTTGCACTGGTTTCAGTAGGACAGTAAACTCTGACAGGCAGAGTGTGCAGTTGCTGTATGAGAAATCGTTCTGGGAGAAGGGTCCTAACTCTTCATGGGGGTTTGAAAATTGGGTCTGAAATGGTTTCAGGTCTCTTTCTATATTTCTGTCTCTTCTTTTCTTGTGTTATCAGGTAAGGGGATCACCCCTTTTAATTTTAGTCAGTGAGGGTTCTTCCGCCCACACACAAGCAGTTACTCAGAGATCAAACTTCCCTGATAAGAGTAAACACAGGGGTTTATTCACAAATAGGATAAGACAGACTAAAAGAGTCTAATAGTCCACACCCTCACCAGTGTCCCAAACAGGAAAGAACTCCACTTCTGCTCCACAGGGACCTGCATGGGTTTTACCTCAGTCTTAGTGTAGTTCAGTCTGAAACTGCTAATGTTATGTTCTTGTCTTGCATCCTCAGTCACGGTATCCAGTATGAAAAACCAACACGAGGTTTAGGGCAGCTCATTCTGTGATCATCTCCTCTTCTCCACCTTCTTCCAGCTCCCACCCTTCAAATACTGGAATGCTGGGACCCCCCCAAAAGTTCAACAGTTCCTGACTCTGCTCTTGATGCCAGATCAGCTCTCCTTTCTGCTAATCTGATTCTCCTCCAAAATTCTCCTCCTCCAAATTCTACTCCCCTCCAGTCCCTGCACCTTTCTCTTTCATCCCCTTTTCCTTGCTCCCCTTCCCAGCATGAATCCTGATGATGGGATTATCAGTTACACTCTGGCTTTGTTCAATTATGATCCTCTCCTTGGGCCTTAGAACACTAATACAGGGAGTTAAAATAGCATAAGGCTGTTGACCATGCCCTGGTTAAGATTTACAATATCAAGGTAAAATTAGGGATTAGCCTTCTATCTGGCTTCAGGTCTTTCATAACCTCTATGCCTTTCAGACACAGGTAATGGCAATACTTAAGTTTTACCAACAAACAATACTGCCATCTTGGGGTCCCAGCTTCAACTTGTTTCATTTCTTCGGATGCTCTGACTCAATTTCTTCACCTGCCTTTTTATCTTATCATTTCTTTCTAAGGTTGTAGCTCTCTGACATACCTCTTTTATTTCTTACTGGCTTTCCTGTCTTTCAGTTGTCTTGTTGATACTGGGTAGTGTGGGCACTGAAACTGGGTCCAGAATTGTGTCCAATAGTTTACCTATCACTGTCTGAGTTCTCCTACCTGCATATAAAATTTAAGACCAAATTCAAATTTCAAATTCAAAAATTTAAATTCAGAAATACTAACAATGGAATTTAACTAACAAACAAATGAAAGTACTCACTGAGGCTATAAGTGGTCAAGCTGTCTTACCCTAGTTATTATTCAGTTCTAGAGTCCTAAACAGAAGACATCCAAGATGGCATCTTCCTGCCACTCCACACTTGAAACAAGTATTCCAAACAAAAGACCACAAAGGTATCTTTGACAGCTTTTACCTCCCCTGTTTCTGGGAGGTTCATATTGTAATTTCCCATCTTTTGAGACCCATACTTGGGTTTCCAACAGGTTCACTTTTCCCATCTTGGGAGGTCCAAATACAGCTTTTTAGCAGGTTCACCTCTCCTGTCTCTGGCAGGTCCACATATTCTGTTTTTAGCATGTTCATCTCTCCCCTCTCAATGGAGGCCTGTTCTTGAGTTTCCAGCAGCATTCAACTAGGGTTGAATCGCG
This sequence comes from Uropsilus gracilis, assembly GCA_004024945.1. NCBI lineage: Eukaryota > Metazoa > Chordata > Mammalia > Eulipotyphla > Talpidae > Uropsilus > Uropsilus gracilis. The sequence continues at coordinate 11,212 of PVHY01020584.1, forward strand.
GGGTATCTGAATCCCAGCATAGTCAACCTCTAGGTTAGCCTCCAAAACCTTGAATGGCCACAATGGCTCATCTTTTTCTGCAGCTCCTTATATATTCTCCATCAGTCTCCAGACCATTGATTCTTTCTTGTCCTCAGGGCATGTCCTATCTGGCTCCATTTTTCCTCACCTGCACCCTACTCCAGGGGTCAACACCTGTAACATCAGCTTTCCCTTATAGCTCTGGTTACATTCTGAAATGACTGGGTAAAACATGAATTTCTACAGAAGCACTGAGAATCCCAAACTTTATACTTCATTTACCCTCAATTACATATAGCTTGTAATTATTCAAATGACTTTAAGGAAACTTGCAAGGAAACCTATAGCAACCAGTTTTTCCTAATATTTATCACCTCTTGCAGTATAACCCACATAGCAGTTCATCATTTTTATATTCAAAATTTATGGGAAAAGTCCTTTAATTTCTGTTAAACTAAGTCTGATAACTTCCTGTAGTAATTGATGTATAAAATGACCCTTCAGACAGAGGCTGAGGCTATGTTCCCAACTTCACCTATATTTGCAGAACAATTCTATATTATTATGGTAATAACAAGCTTGCCATGCCTTTACTATGCAACATTTTTTTTTCCATTTTAGCTGAGAAAATACTTCCTCTTTGCCTACTGAAATGATTAGAATAACAAAGATGCAGAATAGTAACAGCTAGGGCTGTTTTGGTTGGTTGGGCTGGAGATTTCTTATAAAGAAGTCTTTAAAATGAAAGGACAACCCTTCTAAGCAGCTCAGCAGCTGTCACAGAGGAAATTGGCCCAACAGAAGCACAGGATTTCTTGAAGCAAAAATCAATTTTGGTATTTGACAGAAAGATGAAATTTATGAACTTGGAACTTCTCTGCTCAGGCAAAGATGGAGAATGTGTTGAGAATTCTCTGTTCTACGAAGAGCTGGTACTGGCTGGGCATGGTGGCTCATGCCTGTAAACTTCAGCCAATGAAGCAGCCTGGGCTAGGGATCGCGGTTCAAGTCCCGCCTGGGGTACGGAGTGAGACCTAGTTCCAAAAAAATATAGCTGGACGTGGTGGCATGCACCTGTAATCCCAGCTACCTGGGAAGCTGAGGCTGGGGATTGCTTGAGTCTGTGGTACCCCGGGCAATGAGAGCCTGAAGTTCCATGGGCAAAATTAGCAAGACCTAGTCTCAAAACAAACAAACAAACAAACAAACAAACAAACAAACAAACAAACAAACAAAAAAGCTGGTACTTGGCTCTGCCTGCTGAGCTTGGAGCTCTACTCCTAGGCTGCTGGACTGCATAATGAATAATTTTTTCTTTATCATGAAAAGAAACATGCATTTAGCTGAGTATTTTCATCAGCTTGCTTCCTGCCTGCAGAATTTTGTGAGTCCATTAACCTTTTGTTTTGCTCTCTCTGTGCATACAAGTCTCAGATGACTATGTTTCTACTGATATAAAATTTCAAGAACCATGTGAGTGTGTTCTATATATGTTATGGGGTTTCAGTCTGTTAAACAGAGCCTCTTCCATTGATAGTTTTCAGGTAATGTTATTTTGCTGTTTTTGTTTGTTTTTTGATTTTTTTGTCCAATGAAATGACAGAAGGAATTTTGATGGCAAAGGCTAACAAGTGGAAAGGGACAAATTTATTTAGAAGAACAGATATGAGAAAAAGGTTATAGAATAGAAAAGAAGATGAACAGAACATAGTGGGAAACCCTGGCCTCAGGTCAGAAAGGAGCAAGTGGACCTCAAATTTGTTGGAGGATAACTGCCATTAACATAGCTGCCATGCATTGATAATAGCTAGGAAAAAGGAATTACTTCTCTTTTACTTTAGAACATTTCAAGAAAGGAATGCCAAGATGTGGTGCTAATCTTCATTAGAATTCATAGTTTCCTTTTAGAAGGATAGGAGTGATGGGGGCACCCCCCCCCACTCCCAAGTCATTGTCTACTGTTTAAGATTGCAGATTTCAAGGAAGATATGCTAAAATGTGAGGATAGCCTTAATTAGAATTTCCTTTCAGAAGGATACAAGGGAAAGGAAGAAGTAAAACAGGTTTTTTTCTTTGTAAAGTAATAATTCAGGAGCTGTTTCTAGAAGGCAGGAAAACAGAAAGGATATATAAAAAGGTTTGAAGCAAAGAGAAATTAGATGAGATTCAGATTCAGATTAAGGCTTGGTTTCTGCCATTTTGTGGGATGAAGATGTGAGCCATGTTAGCTTGGCCATGTGACCAAGGTTTGGGGCCTGCAGCCTTTGGAAGGCCCAGGCTAGAAGCATCTGTGTTAAAGAAAGTTAAGGAGTTTGCAGATTTGAACTTCGTGTTGGAGTTTGTTTTGCTGAGTTTAACTTGGTCTGGGAGAGGCCTTTTGAAAGTCAGGCCTGAAAAGAAAGTGAACTTTGCTGGTTCCGGTACCATGAAGTTTCTTCTACTATCTGGAGGAGGACAAGGAGAAGATGGTATGGAAGAGAAGGAGCACGCCAAAGGAAGATGTCTTCGAAAACATGGAGATGAACTCTGACTGACTGTTGGTGAGATGATCAGGACTGAGAGACTGAGGATTTTTAGGCAATCTGGGAAAGGACTTTGGACAATGCTGAGAAAGGTTTTAGACAATGTTAAAGTAATTGGAGTTTTACTTCCATGTTTCTTTTGTAGTAATTAGGAAATAACTTTGTTAGAAATAAATTAGTCTTTACTCAGAGAGTCTTGCTTTGGCTTGGGATTTTGGTGAGAAGACTAGGGATGGTGGAAAGAACCCACAAAAGTTTAAAAGAGGATAAATTGAGGCAAACTCGTCTAAAGTTTAAACCGTTTCTAAGTTTTTCTTTTTAGGTCTGAAAGAGGGGGAAGAGAGATGAGAGAAGCTGGTAGCTGATTTTTGCATACCAATAGTAAGTGAACAGTGAAAATGCTAATGTAGCTGCTTGTAGCCTGCTTCCTATGGAGAAACAGGCATAGGTGTGTCCAGTTCAAGGCAAAAAGTCTTTTTTTTTTTCTTTTCACCCACTTTCAGGAGAAGAGGAAGAAGGAGAACAAAGTTTTTGTGATGTGGGATGACTGACAATACTCCCTCCAAGGATTGGGAAAACAAGACAAGAAGGATATAAAAAGGGCTTAAAAGAAGGAGAAAGGAGTCAGCCATTTTGGGAGGAAGATATGAGCCTGGCCACATGGTTGAGGAGGCCTGGTTGATGTGTTGGACCTGATAGGGTGTGCTAACCCTCCCCCCCCATTGTCTCCTGTTTAAGATTGCAGATTTCAAGGACAGATGCTAAAATGTGAGAATGACCTTAGCTGGAATTTCCCTTCAGGGAGATGCAGGGGGAGAAACAAGTGTAATGGTCAAGGTGAAACAGGTTTCCTGGAAGGCAGGAAATCAGGGTATATAAAGGGTATGCAAACAAAGATTGGGATTTCAATATGGAGATCAGATAGAGAGAGAGATTCACTGGAGGAGAGATGGGAATCGGCCATCTTGTAAAATGTGAGCCATGTGGACATGGCCAGGCCTGGGGGCCTGTAGCCTTTGACTGACCCAGGCTGGCAGCATGTGTGCTAAATGCGGTTAAGAAGTTTGCAGATTTGAACTCCATATTGGAGTATGTTTTGCTGAGTTTGAATGGTGTCTGGAAGAGGCCGTGCAAAAGTTAGGCCTGAAAAGAAAGTGAACTTGGCTGGGTCCGGTACCATGAAGTTTCTGCTACATGAAGATGACAAGGAGAAGGCAGCGTGGAAGACAACGAGGAGCACGCCGAAGCAGCACCCCAAAGAAAGATGTCTTCAAACTCGTGGAGAGGAACTCTGACTGACTGACATTGGTGAGATGATCAGGATTGAGAGATTTTGGGGCAATCTGGAAAAGGACTTTGGACAATGCTGAGAAAGGTTTTGGACAATGTTAAAGTAATCAGGGTTTTCCTTACATGTTTCTTTTGTAGTTATTAGGATAATTAGAAAATCATTGTTAAAAATAAATTAGTCTGCACTGATAGTCTTGCATTGGTTTGGTATTTTGGCTGAGAAGGCTGGGGATGGTGGAAAGAACCCACAAGTGTAGAGTTTAAACTGTTTTTAATTTTTTTTTCTTCTGCAGTTTTTGGAGTTGAAGGCAGAGAGCAGCTGGCTGACTTTTGCATATCAATAGTAGGCAGGTACAGTGAAAATGCTAATGGCCTGCTTGTATCCTGCTTTGTAGAGAGAAGCAAGCAGAGGTTAAGGTAAAGGTTAAAGGTAAATAGCCTGCTTGTAGCCTGCTTCCTAGGAAGAGAAGCAGGCATAGGTGTATCTACTTAAAGTTAAAGGTAATTGCAAAAGAAATGTTAGTAGCCTGCTTTGGAGAGAGAAGTAGGCCTGTATATGTGTTTAAAATTAAAGTCAGAAAGTCTGCCATATACCCTGTTTCAGACTCAGGCTTGTGAAGTTACGGCCTTAGCATGCATAAGCTGAGTGTGTGTGCTGAAGGAGTATAAAGAGTTTGGAGATTTGAACTTTGTGTTGGAGCTTGACTTACCTAGTTTGATTTAGATGTTTTGGAGATACTGTGATACCTAAAATTGTTAGGGGGCTATGACCCCCAGTACTGGTGTTGATGTATTAAAATAGCTATTGTTAGCATTGGTGCGTGGAGATTTAGAGAAGGGAAGTTAAGCCTTCTTGGGAGAAAAGAGGATTAAAGGATCAGAGAGGGGACAGTGATAAAGACAAGTGAAAGAGACAGAACAGAACAGAGAGAGAACAGCAGAGAAGAGAATGGAAGAGGACAGAAAGGAGAATGGAGAAGTGAGGAGCAGAGAGGAGCAGCAGAGAGGCTGGAGACCTCAGAGCTGCCGCTGCCATGAGGGGGAGCAGGGAGGGAAGGAAGCCAAGCTGTGGGCTTCCATCCCCATGCCCAGCCTGGGTCAGTGAGGAGCCCGGGGAAGGATGTTGGAGAAACTTGTGTCCTGTGTGAGCTGTCTTGGAGAACTGAGGAGAGTTTGCTGTGTTGCTGTTTTCAACGTGAGGTGTCTGAAGCACCTGCTGTGTTGCTGTACTGAGTGAGTTTTGCTGATGCCAGGGCCACTGTGGAGCTGGAGCTGATGGAATGCCAGAGCTGTGCCTTTTGGAGAAGAATTGAGGGCGCCACCCTGGTCTTCCTCATTGGGTTTGAATCTTCTGCTTTTGGAGAAGGATTGACAACGCCATCTTGGCTTCTTCTGGCTTGCAGTGAGTGCAGCTGTGTCTTTGAAGAAGGAGCGGTGCCATCTTAACTCCTTCATCCGGCTCAAGGTGGGGCAGTCGCCATTTTGTGTACACACATGGCTGCTGAAGCCATGTGGGCATTGGACTAGAGACTGGACTGTGTGGTAAGATTACTAAAGGGGTTCCCTATACCCCTCCATGACTCTCTTCCAATTTGTCTTTTAATAAGTAAATTTGTTTCTGCCTCCCTCTTAAGGTTGATGTGGTCTTGCTACTGCATGCGCAGGCTGGGAAGAACCTGGTGTGTGGCTGGCTTTAAAGGGGCCAGCTGCTACCCTTTGTAGGTTGCGTAAGCACCCCATTTTGTCTGTTTTCTCACCAATTTCAAAATAATGCACTTTTTGTTCATTCCTGTATCTTGAAGTTTTTCTACTGCCTAAAGTTGGGAGAATGCTAAAAGAGAAAAAGAAGATATCATGTCCTGGATCTCATGTTTGTAGGAAGTTGAAACATGCCAAAGGAAGAAAAGAATGCCCTGTATTTGGAACACATGCTACTGAACTCTGACCATGAGGTGAGGTGACCAGAGATTTTGTATAGTCTTCTTCCCTAATTATTTCAAAAACACATCATTCTTTTTCTGAGTAGCTGATGTTTCTGTGCTAGGCTCAGATAATGGTGAGGTAACTGGGTTTTTCATATCTATCTTGTAGTACCCTTTTAGGTAATCACTTTCTTGTTTAGTAATAAATAGTTTGATCACTTTAAGAGTTTGGTCTAGCTTGGAAATTACAGCAAGAGCTGCTGGAGACAAAGAATCCAAAGTTTAAAAAAACTTTTTTTCTTCAGTCTGGAAGAAACCTTGTGGCAGCAAGAGAGCTGCAGGTGTTTGAATGACAAAGGTAACCAGTGTGTGGTAGCTTAAGAGTTGATAAAGTCTTTTGATCCCTTTGTATCAGATTAAGATAAAGCTTTTTCTTTCCTGCCTGTAAGCTTCAGCCTATGAAATGGCAGGGGCTAGGGATTGAGTTTCGAGTCCTGCCTGGGGCGGGTGGCCAGACCTAGCTCCAGAAAAATAGCTGGGTGTTGTGGTGCACGCCTGTAATCCCAGCTACTTGGGAAGCTGATGCTGGGGATTGCTTGAGTCTGTGGCACCCCGGGCAACAAGAGCCTGCGGTTCCATGGGCAAAAATAGCGAGATCTAGTCTTAAAAAAAAAAAAAAAAAAAAAGCTTTTCCTTTGGTTTAGGAAAAGCAGGTGAAAAGGATTTTTAATAAAAAAGCCTGAATACCCCTCTCCTAACAACAAAATGACCTTAAGCTTCAGAGATTTTGTATAGTCTTCTTCCCTAATTATTTCAAAAACACATCATTCTTTTTCTGAGTAGCTGATGTCTCTGTGCTAGGCTCAGTGTCAGTTTTCAGCTTTTGGAATTGTCTCCTCTCTGCCCAGAAATGCCCCATTAACTATGGTTCTTCACCAAAAGTGCTGGTTTAGTTTTTTTGACCTGGATCCCATAGTCTAGAGCTAGTGAATTAATCTCCTTTTGGATTTGCTTTTTTTTTTGTCCCCATTCTCCCAGTCTCCAAAGCTTCTTCTTTGCTTCCAGGGCTTAGTAATTTCATCTCTATTTTTGGCTTCTGTTGAGATTACTGAGGGGGATATTAGCAATATTTATAATCTCTTCAAAGATTCTTCTGTATGATTAAATAATCTGACATTGGAACCTGGAAAACTTGGAATTATGAAAGCTGGAAAAGCTAGGATTTGTGTAGGTATGCTGAAAACTTGGAATCTGGAAAGCTTGGAATCTGCATCATTTTGATGAGAGGAGAAACTTGCTGGAAACTAGAATCTGTGGATCTCCCAGAGAAGTGAAGTTGAATCTGCTTCCCGGAAATGGGAGAGGTGAGATGCCATTTTGGAAAACATTTTTCTTTGTTTAAGCAACTGTTCAGGCTTGGATAGGAAAAAGCCATTTTGCTTTTTGTTCTTTTTGTTTTGCTTTGTTTTGAGACTAGGTTGTGTTGCCTAGAGAACCACAGGCTTACGTTGCCCAGGGTACTACGGACTCAAGCGATCCCCAGTTTCAGCCTCCCAAGTAGCTGGGGTTACAGGCACGCACCACCACACCCAGCTATTTTTTGAGACTAGGTCTTGCTTTGTTGCCCCAGGTGAGTCTTGATTCCACAGACTCAAGCAATTTCTAGTCTCATCCTCCCTTCCTAGGCTGGGATTAAATTCACATGTCACCACGCCCGGCTGAAAATGTCATTTTGAAAGTGATCTTGGAAACATACTCTTTATGTTTTAGGGCTTCAGAGACTGGAAAATAACTGGGGTAAGGTAAGAAAATAAATGGGGTAAGGCCATTTGTGGCTTCAGTGAATCTTGCTTCTTTCCTTGTTTGTAAATAAATCTTGTTCTTATTTTTCCCAAAACCTGGTTCATGCAATTATGCGTGTGGGTGAAAGAATTCTAGGAGTGACCAATCTAAATATTGACTTATCTCTTTGCTAGCTTTGGTGTCTGCTTTGCACCCAGTTTCATAAGTATTAGCAAAAGGTTGCTCCTGATTCTTTTGTCTACCATATTGTAGTTACTTTCCGAGAGTGAGCCACTTAATTTTAGTGTCATTTGAAATTTTGAAAAATTAAGACTTTCACAAATGATCATGTTTCATTCCCTTCAAAAAATTACAGTTTTTCCCTCAATTTATTTCTTTTATTTTACATTTTACTTAAGAAGCAAGAAGAAACCAGATTTCACATCAGCACTTGGCTTGGAAAGATCAACTAAAGATCCAAGTTCATTGCATACAAATTCTGCTTTGCACTAAACTATAGGGCATGGTTTAGCTCATCTTTCTGTTACTATTCAACAAGAACCCTTGTCCTCCAGTTTCTAGTATCACATTCCCCATTTTCTTTTTAATTCTTTCTGGCATCACCATTAAGATCCATATTGATACAACAATCTATTAATGATAGAGAAAACATATGAAAATATGTGTTTCTGTACTTCTCACTTCCTCTTAGTCTTTCCCAGCAAAATCACCAACATCCACATTTCTAGAAGTTTAATAAGCAACGCAAGCTTTCCTATCATTTTGTTCCTCAAAATCTGTTAATTCCTGTACATTGCCCTACTTCAAAACTACTTTCACATTTTTTTGGTTGTTATTAAAGCACTACTTCATACCCAGGTATCAAAACCTATATTAGTTTTTAATTTCTACTGAAAAGAAATGTCATAAGTGTAGTACTGGGAAAAGCACAAATTTATTTTCTTACAGTTCTATGGGTCAGAAGTCTGAGTCTTAGTCTATTCATATGGCTAAAATCAAGATATTAACAAGTCTACATTCCTTTCTGGAGCTTGTAGAAGGCAGAAAACATTTTCTTGCATTTGCGCTTTCTATGGGCAACTTGAGTTCTTTGAGTCATGACTCTTTCTTCCATCTTCAAAGTTAGCAATGACTGAATGCATCTTATATCAAAACACTTTGACACTGACCTTTTGATATCTCTTTTCTATTTTTAAGAATGATTGTGGTTGTATATTAGGTCAGTTCACTAATAAACTTTTTTTTTTGCTATATAACATGGCATAACAAAACATATTTACAGGTTCCAGGGATTAGACTGTGTCAATTTTGCACCGACTGTTTTTCCACTTACTACCTTAGATACATAGAAGATAACAAGACCAAGGTTTTAGCCCTTGCTTCTGAGAGATGTGAAGTTCCCAATTCTTCTTTGTGAGTGTAGAAAAATTCCTCAAGTGAAACTCTAAGAAGGAAGAGTGTTTGAAATAACCACAGGCAATAGATTCTGAGAGAAAAGCTACTCACAATTTTGTGTAAGCTTTTAGTACATGCACCCTATCATATTTTATAGTGTACCAACCACATGAGTGTAACCTAGAAAAGTTATACTCTTGCCATCTAAACATGGAACCACCCAGGGATTTGAGAATTAAAGAACCTACAGTAGTGAGCAACTGTTACGAGTCTTTGTAGGATCAATCATTTGCAGTAACAGAATCTGAAGAGCTGGCAGGTTAATTAGACTTATTGGTTCTCCTTCTGAGCTTGATATTTAAGGTGGGTGTCTATTCTCTTTGCACTGAGTTGGTCCAAACCAATCTGACCTTGGGGTTTTTGGTGTAGTGGCAGGCTCACAGGTAGAAGACTTACAAGGGAGTTACTAAAGTTCTTACTAATGACAACATATGGGTGTTAAGAAAATAATTGCATAACTAAATGAGAAGTGCTTTAATTTGTATCCCAAGTTGGTGAAGCAGGCTGTAGAAATTATACATATCATGATACCTATTTTGAAGATTTCCGTTATCCCACCAAATGTGGCATAATACAGCTTTTAAAAACTAGAGTTAGTTCACCCACTTATTGATAACAAACTTCAAATATTGTTAACCATTTTCAATGAAAAAAAATTATCTTTGGCACCATGAAGGTAAATAGACAACATTGGCAGAAGAGTGCAAAGGACAAAGCTGTATGACAGTGGCCAGTTTGGAGAAGGGAGATGGAAGTACAATATGAAAAAGAATTGCAGGTGAATCAGATGAAAAATAAACAGAGGAACATAAGCTCAAAGCAGAATGGGGTAGAAAATAGTGATAAGTCCAAGGATGTTGGTTTTAATTTTTTCTTTTTTGAGACTAGGTCTTGCTATTTTTGCCCATGGAACCACAGGCTCATGTTGCCCAGGGTACCAAGGACTCAAGCAATTCCCAGCCTCAGCTTCCCAGGTAGCTGGGATTACAGGTGCATGCCACCACTCCCAGTTAATTTTTGGGACTAAGTTTGGCTGTTTTTGCCCCGACTGGGACTCAAACTGCGATCCCTAGCCCCGGCTGCTTCAAAGGCTGAAGCTTACAGGCACAAGCCACCGTGCCCGGCTAGATGTTGGGTTTTATAATGGTCTGTACTGTCCAGGATGTGACAGATTTCTCAAGATGGAAAAGGTCACGAGGAATCATGAATAAAGAAGCCCTAGGTAATAATGTCCTTGTTAAAACAAGAGTTGGAGGAGGAGAAAGAAAAAAAATTTTAAGACATCAAAGTAATGAAAAAAACACTGATCACAATTTCTAAGGAAGGAGAATGAATCAAAACAAAACATCCTATAAAGGAGAAGAAAAAGAGACAGAAACCAGCACAAAGTTATGATAATTTTTATGAGCATGGAACTAGAAAAAGAGTAAAAGTTGACCCAGAATATGCCCAAGGACTTGAAAGATGCTGAAAAAGCCAGTGTCTCAGAAGCTGCTGATTGTGTGGTGACCCAAAAGTGAAGGTGAAAGTATTCTTAAACTCAGTGGGAAGAAAACAAAAAATAAGGAGAAAATGGTCAAGTTACCACAGTGAGATATTCTAATTAGCTGTACAACCTGTCATAGTGAATTTCTATCCCAGAATAAACTTTTTGACTATTTAAAACTCCATAAGTAATGCATCTTTAAATAGTTCAAACATAGTTTTGTAACAAACAGAAGTATAAAAACAGAAATTTTGCAAACACTTTTGCTTTCTTATTGTTTCTAAGATTTGGACAATCTTAGTATTTACCTCAGGGAAATGAATCTTCTGAAATGCTAAAATTTCGGTGATCTTGTAGAAAATCATTCCTTATATTGTAAAAACATTTTTTGTTATATATATATTTTCATAAATGATCAAATTCCATTTTTGCATTCTTAGTGTCTCAAAATAGGTAGGTGTTATAAAGTTACGTTCTTGATGTCTGTTGGCGCATCTGAACTGAAACATACAGGAAAAATTAAATTGTTTAAGCACATAAAAAATTTATCCGAACTGTCCATGACCCTTTCTACTATGACCTTTCTCCTAAGCCTGCTTCCCAGCAGTAAAAAGTGTGGTGGATACAAAATGCTAACCTCATCTTTTCTGCCTTCTCTTTGGCTCAACTCATTCATCCCCATGATTTCAGCAAGCATGGTCACAGTGTTAATGATTATAGGCAGCCCTCAGCCCCAGCCTCTCTCCTGAGTGTTTCTTCTTTATCTTCAAGGCTACACTCGGCATTTCCATCTGGATATCCCAGACCTTTCAAAGTTCAAGAAGTCCAACATACCCAACTCCACACAGCAAAATTGAACTACTTATCAGAAGTCTCCAGTTCTAGTCATAGTCCAAGGTGTTCTTTATTGGGGTGCTTTGAGGAATTTATCAGTGGAGAATGAAGAGCTTGGAGCAGCTTTATAGGTATCAAACTGTTGTATAGAATCAGTGGTGTTCTGTGGAAGACCACGGACTGGATTCTGAGTCTACGCTTACTGTCACCAGAAAATTTCAACTTCAGTAGTCTTACTAATTTGACTTCCTTCTGAGATCTTCTAGGACCTAATATGTGTGTGTGTGTGTGTGTGTGTGTGTGTGTGTGTTTGAACTGTATACCAGGTTTTAGTAATATAGATATTCCTGAAATGTTCTGCTTTTGAAAGACTTATGTGTCTCTCATAAGTCAATATGCTTGAAAAGGAGAAATGAAATTGAATACACATTTTATGAACTATCAAATATTGAAATAATTTATTTTTAAAGTTGCATATCTGTTGAATAAACCTATCTTAAAAATATACCATTGTACTTTTGAGATGCATCTGTCTTAGCAAATCAAAATGCATATTTTTTTGCAAAAAAACTCTTAAAACTGCATTTGTGTTTGAAATGTTCCTTCTTTAAATGCACAAGTATTAGAATCAAGCAAAACTGATATGCAGGTATATTTGAAAGACACAGTATAATACAATGGGTCTCTTCTGTTTTAACTTCTAATCTAAGATATGTTAACACTGCTAAGTAATCACTTGTGATTTCCTGGTCTCCCATCACTCCTTTTTGATAAGTTTTATCTACTTGAATCATGATTCAAGTAGATAGAAAAAATGATGACTGCTTTAATCATTATATTCATGATGTTATTATGATTTGCCAACACTCATCAGTGTTTCTCCATGTCTGTACCTGCTAGATAGATTGCAAATTTCTTCAACTGGAATTAAAATGTCTCTGCAGTTTGGCCTTTGTTGATCCCTGAACTCCATTTTCTTTTAAGAGCATGCATATATTTTATTTGCAATTGCAATTGGAACACCCACACAGAATAGTCAATTCTCCCATACATTGATTTTCACTCAGTCTTGACTCTCTTTGGAACAATCACCATTCTGTCACAAAGATAACTGACCTATGTCTTCTGTGTTTGCAATAAAAGGATAATGACTTCCTCCTTACCTTAAGTCCTTAGCCTCAGAGCCAAGGGAAGTCTATTAGCCATTCATTACTTGGAAAAATGCAGGTTATTTTGACTTGAGAGCAGTAAGAGCTCTGGAGGCTACGGAAAATTTTTTTCTTCCCTGAGTCCTTTTCGCCTCCCTTATTGAAGAAGGAATGGCTATTCCTTAAATATTTGCCTTTCCTAATTCACAAATCAATCGTTGCATCACTCATTATGACCAAGAAGAATGTTGCTTGGGAGGCAGCATGCAGATGCAGGTTTATTTGTGAACATGCCTCCTATCTGAGTCTTGTCTTCCTTTTAGTGTAAGGATGAGGCAACTTCCTCTTTGTCTTGTGAAATCTTCCCCTCTCCGTGGTTGGTGCATCAAGTTCTTAAACCCAGGATAATATTCATTTGTCAATAAATGGATAATAGTTATCCATTATTTATCATTTCAAAATAGATACCTATATTCTTTCTAATTTGTCTGCTTAAGGGTATCTGTTGTTTACCCAGTTTGGGACTATTATAAATGAAACTGTCTTAAACATTCAGTTAAGTTTTTGTATAGATAAAAGTTTTTATTTCTCTGAGATATGATGGTATGATAGGACATATGATAGTATGTTTGGTTTCAAAAGAATATGTCACACTGGTTCCAATGTAACTGTAATATTTTGCATCCCCACCAGCTGTGTGAGAAAGACTCAAATTCTCTGCATCTTTGCGAGTACTTATTGCTGTTATATCTGATTTTGGTCATTCTGATAGGTGTGTGGTGACCACAGAGGTATTAATTTGCATTTCTGACAGGTGTGTGGTGACCCCTAGAGGTATTAATTTGCATTTATTTCTTCAATGGCTAATGATATAGAACATCTTTAGAAATGTTAATATTCCAGCTATATATTCAAGAAGACTTTATTCATGTTTTTAGACTTTTATTTCTGTTTTTGCTCATTTTTATCAGGATGATTTCAAAAATTTTTTTTGTAATTTTACAATATTGGTCATGTTTGTATGGTTTTATTGTACCCCTTATTCCCCACTTTACACCTTTCTCCCCCTTCTCCCCTTCCTCTCATTGCAAGTTGTGAATCCATGTTTGGCCCATCAGTCTTTTTTTTTTTGGAACTGTGTCCACTTTTCCTGGTTTCGGACTTGCACTCCTGGACAGCAACAGATGAGGCTGCTCGGATCTCCAGGAGTAGCTGAAGCAGATGGTCAGGCTAAGTGTCTGGAGTTTGTTGTAGGGCAGATATGGTGCACTTCTCCAGGATCCCTTCTGCTGTCTGTCACCTATGGCTGGTTCTGTGCCATACAATTCTGATATCTGGATTTGGAAATTCAACTCCCAGTCACTGGTGGTGGAGGGATTCCCTGCTAGGGCAGACTTCCCTGGGTGGTTGGTCGAGCTCCTCCCCTCTTTCCTGCTAGCAGTTCTGCCATGAGGCCACAGCCAGTCCTTGTGGCTTTCTTCCCCATTGATTGATAAAGGAGGGAGCCTCATTCATGTTGCTCATTACTGTGGGTCTGGATTTTGATTCCCCAGCACCCAAGAAAATATGGGTAGAAATCTGTAACAGGTCACCTCCATCAC
>PVHY01020585.1:0-25299 GCA_004024945.1 Uropsilus gracilis
AAAAAAAAAAAAAAAAAAAAAAAGCATGTCTGTGACATATGTACATGGCACCTCAGTGCATAGTTCACCCTCATGGAATTCTGTGCTAGTCCTTATGGGAGCTCTGTCCAGAGCTTTCCTGATGTAATCATTATCAAGAAAATGCTCACTGTCACTCTCATCAGTTAAATCACCAGACCTGCTGATGGAATTGCTAATAAGAATTTCTTAGGATATCACAGAGGAAAAGAGAAGGGGGTGAAAAATTGCAGATTCCAGGAGTACAGCTACTCAAGTATGTCTTCTAGAGCTTTTGTCATTTTCAGCCATTGAGTTTGTAACAGCAGCACAGACTATGCATGTGTTTCCAGTTTCCTTTCCTTACGCTTTCTGGTCTCTGTGCCCTCCAGGCAATGGGCATCTATCTCTATGGGGAGCTGATGGTGGGTGAGGATGCCAAACAGCAGCAGCTTGCCCGCAGGTGCTTCGAGCTGACCAAGGAGCAGATGGACAGAGCCTGTGCTGAGGTGGTCACTGAGATGTTGTTTTAAAAAAGGTGACTCCCTTTCTTTTCTCCATTTTTTCACTTCTTACCATAGTATCCTCTTAAGAGACAAACAGACTGGTTAGCAGTGGTGTGAACTGCTCCTGCAGCATCAGTCCTCTGCTCTCACTTGGCAGCCAGGTAGACTTGGAGAGCAAGGTGAGGCCGCTGTTTTGTTATTTCTGAGCACAAAATCCATGAGAGTACATCTTGAGGAGTTCTGGAAAGTGGAATGGGAAACCCATGGAGGCTCTGGTCCCCAGTCTTCACAGTGTGGACCAGCACTGGGTCACCTCAAATCTCCACTCTGTGCTAACTCTAGGTTCCTGGGGTTATCACCTCCTGAACAGTGAGACTGGCAGAGGTGCTTCCATCACAGGCTGCTCAAAGCTCACTTTCTGCCTGGCTTATTGGAGCAGAAAGGCTTCCCAGCTTCCATTGGGCTGGGATATACTTAAATCATATAAATTGCTCCCTCTGTTAATTGTGTTTGGAATTGACTTGGTATATCCTTTTGGTTCACTTTAAACTGGGGGTTTCTGCATTTAAGAAGTAATTCAGCAATGAATGGTACATAAAGTTTCGTAAGTAGACTTCTGGTACTATAAGTGTGTATTTATATCCCCTAAGAGTCATTGTCATTTTTGTGTTGTCTCAGTTTTTTTCAAGATTTACATAATAGAATATGTCTAATTTTATATCTTTTTTTATAGTTTAACATCAAAGCTCATTTTTCATGTTGTACATCTCTACGAATATGATTTTTAATGACCATTTCATATTTGTTAGTGTTCTTAACCTACACTATTGGATATTTGGTTTGATTCTAATGTTTTGCTTTTATAAACACCAGTTTTTGTGTAATGTGTTTAGTTATTTATTTGAAAGAACTCTAATACTGAGAAGAGCCACAAAGTTTTCTAAAGTATGACCCGTTCTTCCAGAAGAGTCAAGGACCCATGTTTGCCCAGAAAAGGAAATAGAGGAAATAAATGCTACTGTTATACCTCTTGTGGTGAAACAACCAACAGGCTGACTGCACACAAGCCCCTCAAGCACCCTCAGGCCCTGGTCACAGATTGGCCAGTTTGAAACTAGAGCAGTTACAGTTACCTTGTTGCTAACCGCATATAGTAATCAGTGTAAGTCATGCTTCTCTTCAGATTTTTAATTCCCCTGTTGGTATTTCTGGAAGTGCCTTGTACTGCAGACTGCACCCAAGTTTTAAGAACAACCTGCAGGCTGCACTGCTCTGGCCATCCCTATGTGATTTTCTGTCCCTAGCAGGCTACAGAGACATTCTAGTTATAAGCCTTCTGTTTTCTTCCCTCTGAAGAAGACAGAGTCACAGGCATGCAGGGGCCCCTAGCCTCACTTTCTGGGTGACAGCGGTGACCAGAGCTAATCCTGTGTGGCATCTTCCAACAGTCAGGAGTCCTTTTTAACCTGAGAGGGCCCCCTCATAAATCAGAAACCACTTAGTTGTGCTTCCTACTTCTGCAGAACTGTTCAGTACAGTTTTCATTTCATGTCCCCAAGCTGCACTGGCATTTGTATGGTTATCCAGAGTCCTTTTGATTTAAAAAATTACATGAGTAGGATATCATATACATGAACAGAAAACAGTAAAATTTGTACGGTAGCTAAGAGGTCTGGAGGTGTTGTCGTCTCCTGTGTCCAAGGACCCTGTGCCTGCGATGGGGCTGTGACAGGCGGGCATGGCTGCTCCAGAGTGCTCTGGCTGCTTGGGTTCCTGGCATGCTGATTTGTGACTTAAGATTAAAATCACATTGCCAGGGATTACCACGCAACCATGACCTTGGCTGCTCCTCCAGAAGCTATAGTTCCCCTCTCTCTGCAGTTGGAGAACAGACGCCTCTGTAGTTCTTCTCTGGAAACAGAAGCCGACACAGCGGAAGATGCTCGTGGCCCCCTCACTATACCTGGCCGATGACCTCTCTGATGAGGTGCAGAGCTTAGCTGATTGGTGAACAGTGACTGGTTTCCGCTTTGTTCACAGTGGCTAAGTTCTGCACCTGAAGAGAAGGTGAGATATGGGGACAGTTAAGTTGGAGCTGTGGGCCAGAGGCCGCTGCTGTGAGCGGGCTGCTCAGGCACTGAGCGCCATGTTGGAGGATGAGACCTGTGGCCTCATGGATGCACTCTCTCCTGCACGAAGGCAAGGATTGTACTGGAAGTTCACAGAAATATAAACCCACTAGTTAGGCATCTTCCTGAAAGGTCAAATGTATTGAAAGTTGTAGAAATTACTCTTATTAAAAAATAAACCACATGCATGACAAGTCAGGTAAAACGGTTGCATGTTAGCAGGTCTGGGTACTCTCAGGAGTCCCTGTGGTGACTTCCGGGCATGGTGAACTCTCTTTTGTGTTTGCAGTCTAGGTTCTCTGTCTCCCACAGCGGCCAGCAGACGACGGAGCAAGCTCTCAGCTGAGGCGCTGCTTCTCCAGGCTGTCGATTGGACCCGCCCTCCGGTGCCTACTGAGCTGATATCAGTTCTCATTTTACACACTGGCTCAGTTCAGCAGGAACAGGAGTCGAGCCCTAGAGCAAAAAAGCCTTCCTGCTTATAAGTGCCCAGAGGCTCAGGAGCTGGACTCCATTCTGCAAGACACCTGAGCGGTCACCACCAACCCCCAACGGCAGCAGTGGTGCCATCTGTATGTGGTCCAATTTTGTGGACAGTGGGACAATCATAAAACACTGCTGACATGAAAGTCAACCTCTTCACTGAAAGGCAAACGTTATCAGCACTGTGCCATGCTTACAGGACACAGGTGGTGCCCACCTCTCCTGTGGTATAGAGTGTAGATAGTCTGAAAGTAATCTGTGAATGTGGGTGTGAAACAGAATCTTTCTGCATTCTCCTTGTGAGTGAAACCTCAGTGACAGTACTGGCTTTCAAAGCCACTGTCAACCCAGTGCTCCTACTCTGGGGTGGTGAGCTGTGGCCTGTCCTCCCTGCAAAGTCCTCTCCACAGCAGAGAGCAGAGGCACACAGAGGTGCCCCTTTTACAAGAATTCCTCCATTCCATACTAGACAGTAAATTTTATTGCTGTTTCCTTTGCAGGAAAGATCACAGCAAGATTATTTTCAGACATCTCCCAGCCCTGGATAGGAGTGACCTTGGATGTCATAGCAACGATTATAGGGCTTCTGAAGCCATGAGCCCACAGTGACATGCACATCTCCCCCAGAGACTCTTGATGCCCCTCATGAGCACTGTCCCCACCAAGCTATGTGGGGGCCTTTGTCCCCCAACCTGGATGTGCCACCTCAGGATACTGAAGCAGAATTGCACCTGTTCTGTGAGGGTAAGGTAGTTCTTTCTCACAAATGACTAAAAACCGAGGACACATCGGGGAAAAACCTACTGGACAGTCTGCATCAGCACTTCAGCGTGTGAATGTAGCTTGGCGTTTGTCATTTCAAAAAACGAGCCTGTGTGCTGGGTGGGGGCTAGGACATCTTCCACTGGTCCTTTCAGAAAGATGTTGCAGAATCATTCTGCATATATATGTCCATTATTTCGAGTTTCCCAGAATTAATAAAGTGTAATAAATTCAGTTTTTTGTATTTGTATGTCTCTCAGTGTAACTTAGATTGAACAGCGTGGTGACTGTGTAAGACAGGGATGCTCACCACATCTGTTGTGTTCCTTCCCAGCCTCATTGGTGTGTCTGGTTTTCAAGGTGGCATTGGACTCCTCGAAAGGCCTGCATGAGGGAAAACTGCTCCTGATGTGCAGAACTGGGACACTATGAAACCCTATGGGGTCCGTAGAGTATCACCTCTCTCTTCCACAAATGTTTGAAGTTTAAAAGACAAGCTTCACAGTACTGTCCAAAAGACAGGTTGGGCCAAAACACCCCAAGAAGTAGAGTGATATGTTCCATCACAGGGTGAAACTCTGAGATCTGAGCTTGCACAGGGCCCCCTGCCATACTCTGCTCCACTGGGATGACTGCAACCTTATCACCAACTTCGTTAGAGCTCATGCTTCAGGATTCTTCCACAGTGACTGATCCCCAAAGGCCTCCCAGTTCACTCTTCACTATACCCTGAGTGCTGCATGTGGTTGTATGGACTTTGCTTACTGTATTGGTAGGAGAATTAGCTTTTTTTAGCTTGAATAAATAAAAGGACAGCTTTCTCTGATGACTGGGAAAAAGTGATGCTTTCTCTTCTGGTTGGGGTGAGAGTTGGGCCCTGGGTCAGGTTGAGCAGGAAGGGGCCAGAAGCACAGATGGGCTGGGGAGACCAGCTGGCTCAGTGGTTCTGGTTTGGCCTTATTTTTCTGAACAGTTAATGCCAGTCTTTGTTGTCTGTAGTACCACTGAGCGGGCACTGGGGTGCAGCATACCTGGTGTTTTGCAAAGGCAGTACTCAACTCTCAACTGACCAGCTCATAACTGGAACAGAGACTAGTGTGAGTAGTGCAGCAGGCCGGATTACCCATTTCATCCTGCTTTCTAGGCCTCTGGATGGGTTTTCCCACCTGACTCTCCAGCACCTCTCAAGACAGGAGACCAAGCATGAGAAGATGAGACTGGCCAGAGGCCACAGGGATTCCAGAGCAGCTACAGGTCAATAAGGAAAGAACTGAGACTGGTAGTCCCTGTTTTTAGGTGATTTATAGGTTTTTGAAAAACACCTTTATATAGGCCATGGGTAACTGGCTGGTCCCTGTGCCTGGTGGAACTTGTCAGAAATAGGCTATGTCCATGGGGGCTTACTCAACATGGTTGTACTGCACACCTGCAGTAACTGAAGGACCCCCATCTTGTCACTGAGGGTGCACACTCTTGGTGCAGTCTGCTGTACAGATGGGCCTGACAAAAGCAGGACCAGGTAGCACCTGTTCTTGAAAGCATGGAAACGAACCTGTTGGACCCCCGTGGAGAAGTGTCCCACAGGCCTCACTGCAGGGCAGGCTGGCACAATTCCTCAGTGGCACAGCTTATGGTCTGTTACCCCTAAAGGCATTTTTGGCTCATTAGTTTACCAGACTCCCGTCCCCAGGTAGGAACCACCTGGAAGTAGAGCTGCCCCCAGGCTGAGGAGAGGAGACATTGGGATCTGGAGCCTGCAAGTTGTACAGGTACCCTGGTCTAGTGAAAGCTGTTCTGCTGTCACCTCTGGCTTCCTTAAGCTCTGTGTATATCTAACATGAAACATCACTATTCCTGAGCTGGCAAGAGTCAAATACTGCAGGGCTGGTGTGGGTACCTCCTCCCTGGAAGTGGAGGCTGCCTTAGAGGCAGTTTTGCTCCTGGAATGCTTCCCAGACCCACTGAACCCTTCTGAAGCAGCACACCTAGCAAGACTACCACCATGGTCAAGCACAGGGATGCCAGCTTGAAACTCAGCTGGGTTCCTACATTCATTCAGCAAGTGGGGAGTGGCATGCTCCCTTTGTCTTCCGTGGAACAAAGCTCTCTGGAAATGGGGATTTCCCTGCCTTAGCCAGCAGACCTGTGATTTCATCCAACAGGGCAGACTGGGCATAAAGACATACTTGAGGGAGGCCACCTTAGCACGAGAATATTTAGAGAAAGTAGGTCAACCTGTGATGGAATCCCAGGGTGGCCAGGTGCTGGTGTCCCATCAGGTCCCCACGTGGACAAGGCCTCTACCTAAGCCTGTGCAGGACTTGACTGGGGTTTGGCTGTTCACCTTTCTTGCCATCTTGGGGTAGCCTTTGATCCCTGGGCCATGTAGTCTTGAATGCAGGGAGCTGTGGGATTTGTGCAGGACATGGAGGAGGGGGCAAGGTCAGGAAATAGATGGGGGGGGGGGAACACGTTCAGTTCCCTTTTAGCTTTCTTAGAATTAAAGGATTTAATAGCATTCTTATTGGAATTTCAAACCAGAACATTGAAATAATACTCTCCATCCCAAATGAGATATAGAGACATTATAGGCAGAATCCATTGTCCCAGTGGAGGGCCCAAAAATTATAAGTTTTGTCCCTAATGTGAACCATCCCCTTCAGCTAATAATGTGCTTTGGGCACATTTCTGGAGTGGCTTAGCTTCCCCTGGACCTACTGGGTTTAGCACATCCAGCTTCCCCATGCCACGTTTGCCTACCCATGACTGAAAGAACAATGCAGCGTGATCGATGGTCAACACCACCCACCTGGTAGATGGAGGTGGGGTTGAGGGAATGAGAGGAATCCACCCAGCACTTCAGCAAGGCAGACATGCCTGGAAATCATCCCCCATCTCAGCCATTCCCTGGCACACACAACTCCGTGTCCCAGACCTGTGGCCTCGGTCTGGGACACAGGTCCCAGGGTGGCAGTGACCACCATACCCCATTCCTGAGAAGTCAAGCAGGGATGCTGCCCCTGACACCAGCCAGTGACAAGTGCAGTGTGGGGCTACACAGTTCCTCAGAGCAGTCATACCTACTAGGGCATCTTGAGCTGAACCATCTCATGGTGCGGGCTGGGAGGTGGTGGGTGCTTTCTTTGGACTGGGACCAGCCCTTGCACAGACTCGGGAGGGAGGGACACACCAGTATGGTGGTGAGTCTGAGCCTAGAGATCCCAGACACCCCCGATGCAAGGTCAGGGCTGGCAGGCCTGGGGCTTAAAGGACTGTTCAAGCTCAGTGAGGAGGCCATGAACCCAAACCCTAGCAAGCAATGACCTGCCCACTATGGGTTTACAAGGTGGGAGGACAGACATAGAAGCTATTCAAGATGAAATTTTATAGCTCTTTTCCCACCCTTTGGTACTGTCTGGAAGATTGATCAGCTAATAAGGCATTTTACTGTTCCACTCCCTGACCAAGGGATGTGACCAGGAGGCCTTCAGCTAAGCCTGGGGCAGAAGGAAGCCATCATAAAATTACAAATGCTGCCAGAACTTGCACAGGCTGCAAAGAGCCTCTGGCTGGGCTGCAGGAGAGGGGCCTCATAGGGAGAGACAGAGCCGTACACCAGCCACCTCACTCTTGAGGGCTGGTTGTGGGGAGGGGGTAGTGAGGAACCACTCATGCTTATCTGTGGGTGTGGTGGGGAGGAGGTGAGTCCAGACAGAATGCAGTGATGCTGATCAAGGCCTCTGACCACACACTGCTTTCTACTCCAGAGGTCTCATAAAAAGCCATTCCGGTTCCTGCTAAGAGAGCAAGTACAGGGGTTTAACTTCTCAGACCCAAGTGCTCGGATGGGAAGGCACCCCACCCTGAACCAACCTCCCCCAGTTCCCCTCATCACTGCAGTGGCACGTCCCCCTAGTCACGGTCAGCTGGTGTGGAGAGTCCCTCAGGAGTATGCCCACCTGGGGTACCAGAATCCCACAGAGCCCCACAGGGCAGCATCTCATCTCCCAGAGCTCCTCTGCGAGTGTGTTCAGGAAGCAGTGGCAGTGAGTGCTCTGTGGTTCTGTTTTCGTCTTCAGTCTTAACTTACACTCCTCCTACCCCTGATTGCCAGCTCAGCACTAGGGAATGGTCCCACATCATCCTTAAGCCGAGCGCCTGGGGTGTTCTTGCCGTGGCTGGGTCATAACCATACTACCAAGGGTGCCAGGTTCCTGAAGATTCTTTTCTGCGCTGATAGTCTGGCAAAACAGACCTTGGAAGCAGATCTTCCTGAGACCCCACCCAGATTTGGAAGGCAGGAGTAAAGCCCAGTGCTTTTTACCCCAGGCTTTGGGTTTCTACAATTTGATTGCATGATTTCGATATCCCAAAACCTTAATTAGTAAAGTTTGAGGAGGGAGGCTCATGAAAAATGTGTGTTATGGGGATAAACAAGAGATTAAGAGTCATTCTTGGTGATTGCTGACAGTAGATCATGGGGTGTGTTTTGTTGGGTATGAGGACAAGACAGAGAACTTAAGAGGAAAGAATTGTAGGTTCTTGGTATCTACTTTAATAAATAAACCAAGCAAGAGTTAACTCTAGAATTTGTGATGTCACCACTGGAGGCAGGGGAGACCATACTCTAGAGCAGGGAGAGCGAGGCAGGCTGGCATTTGGGCAGGTGGATCATGGCCACAAACTTCTCCAATTTGCAGTGAGTAAAAACTCCCAGTACCATTAGGGTACACAGATCCAAGCTAACAAATAATCTTTTTCTAGAAAACTCTACATCAAACACTACCACAGAAGTCATATAAATTAGCTATATAAGTGGCATAGGCTGATATAAGTTCAAGGATGCAGCACAGATGTCAGGTATGATACCAGGCATGTACCTGTAAGCCTCCTTCAGAGACTGACAGGAATCTTCCTTTATATACTGATAGTTGCTTCTTTTTTGGCATACATACATTCTTTTTTGTGCAAACAAATAGAAATAATGTGGAAGCAAAAAGTTAAGTTTGCACACTTATTCCTTTCTCCAAACCAGTCACTGTCAGGAGAGGTTGGCAAGCCTCTCTGGGTCTGACGCAGCCTGCACATGAGCCCAGAGTACGGCCATGAGTTCTCTACACAGGTGAGCCCGAGACATATGCCAGGTTGGTACATACCTAGAACTGTGCTTCACTGTGAGGGGTAGTGGCACAGTGCCTCTGAGCTCCTTTCTTCAGGTCCCAGCCCTTTGAGATGGCACTGGGCTTCAGTTTCCTATCTGTAACTGTGCAAACTTTGTCAGGTGTCAAAGAAATGGGTTTAGGTGAAGCCCTGATAACAGGGCTGGGCATTGGCAAAGTGTTTATGTGATGTGCTTAGCCAGCTTTCTGTGGTTAATGCTTGCATTGTTTCCAGTGGGCAACTATTTGAAGATCTTAGGCCCTAGCCAAGGCTGTGAATACACATCTGCACTATAATTCTTAAATTCACCGGTTCTGACAGGATCCATGCAATCTGAACCAAGGAGAAGATTTTGTTACTGGTTAGAAGGATATAAAAATTAAAGAAATTTTTAATGTCTTATTTTGGTAAAAGTGATACAACCTCATATTTGCCACTTTAGCCATTTTCTTTTTTGGTTTGGAGATATATATATATATATATATATATATATATATATATATATTTTATAATGATAAAATATATTAAAAATTTATATATAAATATTTTATAATATATACATTTTGATTACACATTTTTTTTTGAGGGTAGGTCTTGCTATTTTTGCCTGTGGAACCACAGGCTCTTGTTGCCCCGGGTACCATAGACTCAAGCAGTCCCCAGGCTCAGCTTCCCAGGTAGCTGGGATTACAGGCATGCACCACCATGCCCAGCTATTTTTTTGGAACTAGGTCTCACTACAGGCCCCAGGCGGGACTCGAACTGCAATCCCTAGCCCCCGCCGCTTCATAGGCTGAAGCTTACAGGCATGAGTCTCCGTGCCCGGCTTTGATTACACATATTTTTTTACAAATATTTTTTTTTTACAAAAATTTTACTCTGAGGTTCTCCCACCACCATGTAACCAAGGACCATCATCTTAATCTCTTGAGTTCATCCCTTCCCCAATTTCACCCTCCCACCCTCTCTTACTTTGTGCTTTAGTTCTTTTGTCAGTTTGTTAGTTTTAACTTGTTCTTTTTTGTTTTCCTTATATCTTACATATAAGTGAGACCATCGGTATTTCTCTTTTTCTTTTTGGCTTATTTCCACTAGCATGAGTCCTTCTAGCTCTGTTGATGTTGCTACAAATGATATGGCATCTTTTTTTGATTGTTGAATAATATTCTATTGTGTAACTATACCACAATTTTCTGGATCCGTTGGGCATCTATTGGGGCATTTAGGTTGTTTCCATATTCTGGCTGTTGTAAATAATGCTGCAATAAACATCTGAGTACAAGTGTCCTTTTGAATAAGTGTTTTGGTGTCCTTTGGGTAGATTCCACAAGTAAATTGGGGGATCAAATAGTGATTCTATTTTTAGTAGTTTGAGGGTCTTCCACACAGTTTGCTGGGTCAATTTGCCTTCCCACCAGCAGTGTGTTAAGTGTTCCTTTCCCTTTACATCTATGCGAGCACTTGTTGTTGCCTGTTTTTTGTTTTTTGTTTATTTTTTTTGTATGGACCATTCTTACTAGTTTAAGGTGGCATCTCATTGTAGTTTTGATTTGAATTTCCCTGATTTTAAGTGATGGTGAGCATTTTTCATATGCTTGTTAACTATATGTAATTCCTCTTTGTGTTAACCATATGTAATTCCTCTTTGGAGAAGTGTCTTTTCAGTTCTCCCATTTTCTAACTGGGCTTTTTGCTTTGTTTTTGTTGAGTAGTGTGAGTTCTTTGTGGATCTTTGATATCAGATCCTTACCAGCTGAAAGGAGTACAAAATTTTTCCCCATTCGGTTGGGTATCTCTTTGTTTTGGTTAGTCTTTTGCTGTACAGAAGGTTTTAGTTTGCTGTAGTTCCAGCTGTTTATATTTTCCTTTGTTTTCTTTGTTTGTATAGATGTGTCCTGAAAGATGTTTCTGCAGTATAGGTCATGAAGTGTTTTGCCTATGTTTTCTTCTATATAGTTTCAAGTTTTAAGTCCAAGCCTTTATCCATTCTGAGTTGGTTTTTGTGTATGGCGTGAGGGAGTAGTCCAGATTTTTGTATATAACAGTCTAATTTTCCTGACACCATTTATTGCAGAGACTATCTTCAGTAACTATTGAAGATATTGTTACAGTGTATATTTTTGTATTGTTACAGTGTATTTTTTTTTTGCCCCTTTGTCATAAATTAATTGATCATATATGTGTGGCTTTCTTTCTGGGCTTTCAGTGCTGTTCCTTTGGTCTGTGTGTCTGTTTTTATTCCGGCACTATGCTGTTTTAATTATTATGGATTTGTAGTATAATTTGAGGTCAGAAGTACAGCCCCTTCATTCTCTCCCCTTTTGGTCAGGAAGATTTTGGCTATTCAGGGTTTCTTTTATTATTCCTTATGAATTTCAGTTGTATTTATTCTATTTCTTTAAAGAATGTCATTGAGATTATTTACTGGAATTTCACTGAATCTGTAGGTTGCTTTTGGTAAGATGGCCATTTTGATAATGTTAAATCCTTCAGTTCATGAGTGGGGGGGTGTCTTTGCATTTCTTTGTGTCTTATTCTATTTCTTTTAACAATGCTTTATAGATCTCTATAAAGCATCAGTCTTTCACATCTTTATTTTATTTCCAGGTATTTAATTTTCATTGGTACATCTGTAAATGGAGTAGTTCTCTTTATTTCTTCTTCTGGTTGAGCTTTTGCATATAAGAAGGTGACTAATTTTTGTGTGTTGATTTTGTAACTGGCTTACTGAACAGGTTTATTATTATTTTCATTAGTTTTTCTGAAGCATTTTTAGGGTTTTCTATATATATTAATTATCATGTCATCTGCAAACAGTGATAATTTTACTTCTCCTTTCCTTATTTGAATTCCTTGTATAGCCTTCTTGCCCTATTATTCTAGCTAGGACTTCAAGTATTACATTGAAAAGCAATGGTGAGAGTGGATAATCTTATTCCCGAGCCCAATTCAAATGGAAGTCTTGCAGTTTTTCTTCAGTTAGGATAATATTGACTGTGGGTTTGTCATCTGTTGCTTTTATTATGTTAAGTTACTTTCCTTGTAGCCCAAGAATAAATGGATGCTGAACTTTGTCAAATGCTTCCTCAGAGTCTTTATTTTTCTTTTTATTTATGTGTTGAATTGCATTAACTGATTTTCAGGTGTTGAACCATTCTTATTTCCCTAGGACAAATCACACTTGGTCATGCTATATTATCATTTTGATGCATTGTTGGATTCTTTTTGCTAGGATTTTGTTGTGGATTTTTGCATCCATGTTCATTAGAGGGAAGGTAGTTTTCTTTTTTTGTGTAAGTTTTGTTTGGTATCAGTGTGATGTTGGTTTCATAGAATGTATTTGGTAGTATTTCTTCTTTCTCTATTTTTTGAGAGTTTTTGGAAGGTAAGCACCAGTTTATCTCTGGACATCTGGTAGAACTCACTTATAAATCTGTCTAGTCCAGGGCTTTTATGAGTGGGCTGTTGGTAGGTGAGTTGATTACTGTTTCAATTTTGCTGCTTGAGGTTGGTTTGTTTAGATTTTTTATATCTTCTTCATCCAGTTTTATATCATTCTAAAAATTTGTGCATTTCATCAAATTTGTTGAACTTGTTTGCATGTAAATATTTGTAGTGATCTCTAATTATCCTCTGGATTTCTGCTTTGTCTGTTGTAATTCCTCCTCTTTCACTTATGATTCTATTTCTTTGAGCTTTCTACTTTCTCTTCTTTATGAGCCTGGCTAAGGGTTTGTCTATTTTGTCTATCTTTTAAAGAACCAGCTTTTTGTTTCATTGATCTTTTGGATTGTCTTTTATCTCTATTTCATTTATTTCTGCTTGAATTTTTATTATTGTCTTGCTTTTGCGTTATTTTTTGTTCCTTCTTTAGCTCTCTCAGGTATGAGATTAGGTTATTTCTTTAGGCATTTTCTTATTTCCTGATGTGGGACTGTATTGCTATATATTTTCCTCTTACTACTGCTTTTGTAGCATCCCATATTCATGTCAACATATTTGTTTATTTTTTTTCTTTGATTTTGTCATTAATCCACTGGTTTTCCAATAGTGATGGCTTCAGTCTCCATGAAATGGGAGGTTTCCTGTCCTTTTCTTATTTGATTTCTAGTTTGATACCTTTATGATTAGAGAAAACAGATTGTATGATTTCAGTCTTCATGAATTTATTTATCCTGGTCTTGTGAATCAGTACATGGTTGATCCTAGAGAATGATCCATGTGCACATTGAGAAAAATATATATTCACTTATTTTGGGTGCAGTGTCCTATAGATGTCTGTTGGGCACATTTGGCCTAGGTGTTCATTTATGGTTACTGTGACCTTGTTTATTTCTTGTTCATTGATCTATTTCTTGGTGAGAGTGGAGAGTTGAAGTCTCCTACTACATATCTATTTTCTCTAACATCTTTTTTCAGAGATGTTAGCAATGGTCTAGTATATTTGGTGTCTCCTGTCACCTTTTTTAGTTTGAGGTCTATTTTGTCTATGTATGGCCATATAGGCCTTCTTTTGTGGTCCATTTGCTTTGGATTGTTTCCCAATACTAGCCCTTTACTTTTTTTTTTTTTTTTTTTTGAGACTAGGTTTCACTATGTTGCCCGGGGTAGTCTTGAGCCCACAGACTCAAGTGATTCCTAGCCTCAGCCTCCCAAGTAGGTGGGATTACAGGCTTGCACTACCATACCTGGTTAGCCCTTTACTTTCAATCTATGTTTATCTTTAAAGTTAGGAGATAGCAGAAGGATGGGTTATACTTTTCAATACATTCCATTACTGTATATGCCTTTTTATTGGTGATTTTAATCCATTCATTAGCATTTAGGGTAAATATTGATATGTGGAAGTCTATACTTAGCGTTTTGTTCATCTCTTTGTGGTTCTATTCATCATTTTTTTGTTCTCCTAGTTCATTCCTGGGGGGGGAGGGTTAGTAGTAGCGAATTTCTGAAGATTTTGTTTCTCCAAGGAAGTCCATATTTTTCCCTCATAGATGAATGAGAGTTTTGCAGGATAAAGTACCCTTGGCTGGATCTTGTTGAATATATTGCCCATCTCTTCTTGCCTGAAGTGTTTCTTCCAAGAAATCTGATATGAGCCTAATTGATCTTCCTTTTTAAGTTAACTGTTTCTTGCCTCTTGCCAGGTTCATTATGTTTGCTTTTCTTGGATTTTCTTGATTTTTACTAAAATCCAAAATGCAGTAGATTTTTTTTCATTATGGTAATTTGGTGTTCTTCTAATTTCCTGTATCTCTATTTTCAATTTCTACTTCACATTTGGGAAGTTCTCTTCAATTTTTTCCTTGAATAATATCTCAGTTCTTTTGTCTCCTCTCCTGGGATTCATATGATTCTGATGTTTCCCTTTCTCATGGTGTCAGGTAGTTCTTGGAGTGTTTTTTCTTTCTTCTTCCTCTGCATCTTTCCTTCCTTTACTTTTCAGATTATTTATATCTCTGAGTCTTTGAGAGTACTGATTCATTCTTCCATTCTTTCTTCATAGCTTGTATTTACTTCATACATTGATCTGTTGTTATCTTCTCTGTGTTCTTTAACTTTCATTTTCATTCCTCAGTTCATTTTATTTTGCATTTCCTTCTCTGCCTTTTCTCTTAAGTATTTCAGTTCTTTTATTATGGTGTTTCTGAATTCTTTTTCAGTGAAATTGAAATAGTCTTCTATGCCTGTGCCTTCAGTGGGCTTCTTTCTGTGGTGTATTATTCCCTGGAGCATTTGTTGGATCATTCATAATTTTCTTCTGTCTCATAAATTGCCTTCAGGTTTGCTCTGCCCATGATGCCCCTGTACCACTGATGGTGGTGGGCATGATTTCTTGGAAATCTTTCTGGGTCATGGATTTCTTTGTCTACTGTCCGAGCTACTGTAGTTGTGCTATCAGGAAAGAGGGTGAGACTTTTCTTTTTACTTAAAAATCCTTTTCCCAGCTTTTTCTAAACCAGACTCACCTTCACATATTGCAAACTGCTGAGCCAAAGCCTTTACTAACACTAAGCTTCCACAGACCAGTTACCTATGTTATCCAAATGCCTGCTGCTCACCTGCCACTGGCCTCTCCCAGACTGCAGAAAAAAGAAATGCTTTGCACTTTACACCTGCAGAATGCCTGCTGTCCCAAGACACTTAACACTGTGGATACTTAGCCATCCACAGCTACCTTACTAAAATTCCAAATCAAACATAAAACAGCTGGGACTAGAATGTTTCTGTACAGCAAAAGAGACAATAAACAAAAAGAAATCCAACCGACTGGGAGAAAAGTTTTGTCCTCCAGACAAGTGACAACAGTCTGATAACAAAGATCCACAAAGAGCTCCTACAGCTCAACAAAAAGAAAGCAAAAAACCCAGTCAAAAAATGGGGAGAACTAAAAAGACACTTGACCAAAAAGGAGATACAGTTGGCTAATAGGCATATGAAAGAATGTTCCACATCACTAATAATCAGGGAAATGCAAATTAAAACCACACTGAGATATCATCATCTTACACCAGTAAGAATGGCCCGTATAAATAAAACAGACAACAACAAATGTTGGCACAGATGTGGAGAAAAAGGAACTCTCTTACAAAGCTGGTGGGAGTGCAAACTGGTTCAGCCACTATGGAAGACTGTGTGGAGGACCCTCAAACAATTGAAAGTGGAATTACCATTTGATCCAGCAATTCCATTACTGGGAATTTACCCAGTGAACATGGAAACACTAATCCAAAAGAACACATGTATGTACATGTTTATCACAGCTCTCTTTACAATTGCCAAGATATGGAAACCAGATGCCCCAAACCAACAATTGGCTGAAAAAAATGTGATATATGCACATGATGAAATAGTACACATCAAAGAGGACAAACTATATGTCATTCGCAACAACATGGATGGAACTAGAAGGACTCATATTAACAGAAATAAGCCAAAAAGGAAAATACAGGATGGTCTCACTTATATGATGGATATAGGAAAAAACAGAAATGTATAAGAAAAATTAGAAACAACCAATGGGACTGTAACAATGGAGAGAGAGAGGAGGAGGGAGAAGGCAGGCATGGCAAAGGACACAAAAGCGTAGGATGGTTAACAGGTGTTAGAGAAGTGGGAGAGCCCAGGGTACACAATAATATAAATATAAATACACATATATGTGCAAAATTAAAAAAATTTAACATTCCATATCAGATCTTTTAAAGCCAAACCAAATTCTTATACTGAGCAGACTATTTATTACTAAACAAAGCAATTATCTAAATATGCACTACAAGATAAATATGAAAAACCTGGTTACCCCACCATTGTCCAAAGTCTCTGTCTTTCCGTCTTTGATCATCTCACCACATATCTAATCATACAGAGTTCAACAGCATATTTTCCAGACACAGGAATCCTTCTCCTTTGGCATGTTCCAGCTTTTCCAAGCATGTAGTTAAAGGCATAATGTTTTCTTCTCCCATGACATTTTTCTCTCAACTTTAGGCAGTAGACAAATTCTGAGATTCAGGAATCTACAAAGTCCATTAACTTACGCCTACCTCATGGCCACTTCAGAAGCATTTAAGTCAACTAGATATGACAAATTCCAACATGGAAGTTCAAATTTCTAAACTCTTCTGACTCTTTCAGCATGCGTACTCAGCTTCTGCATTTTAAAGCCATGAGTTCACTAGCCTGGGCCAAGGCCATGGGCCAGCCACCTGGCCATGCAACTGGACTCAAATGCTCCTTCTTCCCCAGAATGCTGACCCCAAAATGGTTAATCCTTTCTCTTTGTTCTAAAGCTCTATTTATATCATCCTCCCTAGCCCCCAAGACAGGACTCAGGAGGCAGTCCTGTCAATCAGCTCACATCAACAAATAACTTTGCTTTTCTTTCCTCTTCCCCATGAAATCTAATCTTAAAATTTATAATTCTAAAGTAACAGTGAAGTAACTCCATTTTTTTCTCTAACTTTATCAATGTATGTATCATCAATGTTAATGGAGGTACCCAGGGGGTACTCTCCAGCTGGAGTGCAGGGTAGTGGTGCAGGTCCCTACTGCTCCCTCATCAGCTCCTGTCAACTGGACCCTTACTGGTAGCAGGAAGGGCTTCTGGTCACTTTTATTTGATTATTTTGGGTTGTGAATGACAGCAGTGGTCATGTGCAGTCTCAATTCTCTGAGTCTCCTCAGCAACCAAAGTGTCCCCAGTTGTAGTCAGCATGGTCTCAGCTGCCTATGGGCACCTTTTCCGATGGTGTGCTGGTTCATTTTAACTATTTTCCAGTGTACAGTTCAGTAGCTTCAAGTCACTTCATCCAGCACCACCATCCACCTCCAAAACTTTTCTCATCTTCCCAAACCAAAATTCTACCCCCATTTAACACTGACTTTCCATTCACTCCACCCTGCCCCACCTCTAGTAAGTAGTTCCTGGCAACCACTGTATTTTCTTTCTGTATCAGTTTTACTGTTCTGGAGACTCTATGAGTGGAGTCACATGGTACTTGTGCTTTAAGAACTGGTTTATGTCACTTAGCAAAACATCCACACCTTCCCCCTTTCTAAGGATGCCTTAAGCCTGCACTGCACAAATCACTATAGCTTATTCAGTTACTTATTCAAATGCACATTTGTGTTGTTTCTTGCATTGAGCTGTTTTGAATCATGCCACCATGAATAAGGATGGACAAATACCTCTCTGACTCCAGCTTTCAGTTCTGTGGGAGACACATCTAAACGTGGAATTGCTAGTACAAATGTGACTTCATTGCTCTGTTATTTCCAGGATGTTTGCCTGTAAATGTCAACATCTAGTGAGCTGTCCACGGGTCTGAGGCACAGGTGTGGGGAGGGGTCCAAACGGGAGGAAGAGCAAAAGGGACATTGGTGACAGTTGATGGGGGCTGTGCTGGTGGGATAACTGGGTACCACACCTGAGGGGAGAAATCATTTACCATAGAAAAGTGGAAAATGATGCAAGAAATAGATGACAGAGGATAGTGATAGGCAGAAAAGCAGATATAGATATAGCCATCTGAGCACTTGTCCTTTACCCTCTCCTTCACCTGGTGTGTCTAGATCAATCTCTGTTCCAATGTGATATGGAAAAATAATTTTATTAATTTGTATTTCTCAACAGTTCTGTTAAATATTTGTGAAAGACCAGATAAAGGGTGCTAGAAGCCTCCACCCAAGAGGATTAAGGATGCTGGATTTGTTCTCTACGGACACCACCCAACCCAAATCTTACCCTCTGGCTACAACTGAAATTGCTGTGAAGCTTGCCACTTTGCCCACCAAACTCAACCTCGCCCACCTCCCCCCAGCAAATGACTTTACCCTCCTGTCACATTATCTGCCTACCAACCTTGCCCTCTACACCAGCAAAACCCATCCCCCATGTCCCTGCCCCTATAAAAGCAGACACCAACTCCACATGCATGTGCCTTCACTAACCTCCCACTCTGAGGTTAGTGAACCTCACCTGGGAGCCTGCAGAAATAAACTTTCCTTAATTCTACTTGGCCTGGCTTTTGTTTCCCTCCTTCCTCACTGTCCTTTCATATTGGTGCCAAAACCTGGGAAGGCAAGCTGCCGATTAAAGAGCTTGTCTCACAGATTGGAGCGCCTTCCTTAAACAAACCACCACTTCCACTCTGGTACCTCAACTGGCCATTAAGGTGACTTCTCTGCATCCAGCACCAGTCATTCATCTAGGTAAGTTGCTTTGCTGACCCTCCAGTACTGGGAGTCCTCCATCTCTGGCAATCTGCTGTTTCCACTCACTCAGCTTTCTCTCAGTCAGCTGCTTATTAACCGTGGCCCACATCAGCTGACTTGCATACACCCTGTCTAGTCCAGAGACACCTGGCTAGAATTGGTGCCTGTCCCAAGGTTCAGGAGGAGCTGGAGACATCGTCTTCTCTCTGATGCCCCCATTCCATAAGGCCAAGAGGAGTACTCAGGATGCTGTGTCCTCCTTTTGTGCCCCCAGCTGAGTACTCAGAACGCTGTGTACTCCTTTGACCGAGTGAAACAAGTGTTGCCATGGGTTCCAAAAATGCCAAACGTAATTATTCCATGCCTTTAGGCTGGCTTCTAGCCTCACTTACCCCTTGGGCCTTTGCCCTAATATAACTCCTAATCATCTCTTTTTTTTCCCTGGGCCTTCACCCTAATGCAGCCTGCTTTCACCAAATCTTCTAAAACTCTTACTTCAACTGGCTCCTGCCTTCCTCCTTCCTCCTCTAATCTGCCTAAAACTTTCCAATCTCCCACCCCTCCAGTACCAGATCCACAATTACCATGACACTACCATGACACCCAGTTCTGAGGCCTTTCCCCAATCCTGAGTCTCCAAAAGATGCCGCCATCTTGGCCAGTCAGTCCCAGACTTACATAAAAAAACTTAGAAAAGCTGAGGATGGCCCTCAAACCCCTATCCGAGACCCCTTGAACATGGCCTTTGCCTTGAGAACGTCATTCCCTGCTCCTCCAACAACCAAAAAAGCGCCGACACCAGCCTCTTCGTAAGATCATTGGTTCAGTGGTAATCAGGGTCACTGGAAAAGTGACTGTCCCATGGTGCCAAGTTGTGGTGGGTCAGTCCTTCCAGTCCCTACCATACTTCTACCGCTGGTCTTGGGGTTAGCGGCAGAGGACTGAAGAGGCCCAGACTCATCAACTCTGAGAAACTTTGAGGAGCTTAAGGAAACACTCAAGATAGCAGGTAAATCAACCTCTTTTCTTGACACAGGGAACTACCTTCTCTGTCCTCCCTTCCTACTCTGGTCAAATTTATCCTTCTCTGGTCTGTTATGGGTGTTGATTTCCTCCCCTTACATCCCAGGACCATTGGAAATGTCAGCTATATAACAAACCACTGGTCCATTCAGGCAGAACCCGTCATCCTCCCCTTGCTGACTGTGAACCTCTAACTCAAAATACTCCTCTACCTCCAGAGCTAGTTAACCCACAAGTATAGTATGCCTCTACTCCAATAGTTGCCACCCATCATACTCCAGTCCTCATTTGCCCTCACACCCTCAGTTTCCTATCTCATGCACCACCAAGGCCTTAAATCCATTACCCAAAGCCTCTCAAAAATATATATACTATACTCCTTACCTTGCCCTGTGGTACTCCCATCTGCCCTGCTAAACCTGCCCCCAAAACCTGTCCAATCCCCTGAGAAGGTCCCCAGCGTCTTCCTTATACTCAGAAGATACCCTTCTCAAAGCACTTGTCCTTGTCCTTCCCCTTCCTAACCCAGGAAAAGCTTTTCCTCCTATTCACAGATGAACAGTGAGGCATTGCAGTGAATATCCTTTCCCAACCTCTAAGACCAGACCTGTGCCCTATAGGTCATCTCTCCAAATAGGTAGATCCCACCATTAAAAGCTGGCAACCTTGCCTTCATGCCCTCGCAGCCTGGTACCATCTAACACAAATCAAATTTGTTCCAGAAGACAAACAGTATGTACGTAAAGCTGTGGGCCCTACTAAGTTCCAAATTTCTGAACTAACTATTCCCAGGCAGTCAGACTTAGCTCCAAACATCCACTCTTACACCTCAAAGAGGTGGGTATAATTTTCCATTCACCTGGTCTCCATTCACCTGCCTGCAGAGACCACTAGCCACCTGGCTGCTGCCATTAATAGGACCTGCTGTTTTAAAAATGCTATTTTTTCTTTTTACTCCCTGCCTTTTAAGCTTTCTGTGCTCCCAAGCTCAAAAAGTAGCCCGGATCTCCTTCAACCAAATGCTGCTATACCAATACTCCTAGCTCCCAAACCAGGACCAGTGATGGTCCAGTTACAACCAATCTTTGCCTTAACTCTCCTTTCATTCCAGTCACCCCTCTCCTCCCACTACGCCCCAATACCAGCAGGAAGTAGTCAGAACAGACCAACTTTGCCCCATTTTCCTATAACCAAAAAGGCTGGAATGAAAGATCAGATTAAGAGCACTGGAAGCCTCCACCCATGAGAGGATTAAAAATGCTGGATAAGTTCTTTATGGACACCACCACCACCCAACCCAAATCTTGCCCTCTGGCTACAACTGAAACTGTAGTCAACCTTGCCCACTTCACCCACAAACTCAACCTCTCACACCTCACCAAGTAAACGACCTTTAACCACCTGCCAACCTTGCCCACCACACCAGCAAAACCCATCCCCCATGTCCCTACCCCTATAAAAGCAGATACCTACTCCATCCACATGCATGCATGCATGTGCCTTCACTAACCCCCCACCCTGGGGTTAGTGAACCTCACACAGGAGCCTGCAGAAATAAACTTTCCTTAATTCTACTTGGCCTGGCTCCTGTTTCCCTCCTTCCTCGCCCTCCTTTCAATTTCTGTACATCTTTTAAAAGTCATTTGTTTGTTTATTTATTTATATATTTGATGGTCCTTTTTAAAATTAAATTTAAATTTTTTAAAATCTGCATATATATGTATATTTATATTTATATTACATTATTGCATTATTGTGAACCCCGGGGCTTTCCCACTTCACTAACATTTGTTAACCATCCTGATCTTTTGTGCTCTTCACCTCCCCCACTTTCATCCCCCTTCTCCTTTCTCGCTCCATTTTTCAGTCCTGTTGGTTGTTTTTATTTTTTCTTATTCGTTTGTTTGTTTTCCCCTATATCCATCATATAAGTGAGACCATCCTGTATTTCTCTTTTTCTTTTTGGCTTATTTCTGCTAATATGAGTCTTTCTAGTTCCATCCATGTTGCTGCAAATGACATGTGTTTGTCCTCCTTGATTGATGCGTAGTATTCCATCTTGTATATGTACCACAGTCTTTTTAGCCAATCATCTGTTCTGGGGCATTTGGTTTGTTTCCAATTCTTGGCAATTGTAAACAGGGCTGCAATGAACATGTGCGTACATGTGTCCTTTTGAACTAATGTTTTCATGTCCTCTGGGTAGATTCCAAGTAGTGGCATTGCTGGGTCAAATGGTAAGTCCACTTTCAATTGTTTGAGGGTCCTCCACACAGTCTTCCATAGTGGCTGGACCAGTTTGCATTCCCACCAGCAGTGTAAGGGAGTTCCTTTTTCTCCACATCCGTGCCAACATTTGTTGTTGTCTGTTTTATTTATGTGGGCCTTCTTACTGGTGTAAGATGGCATCTCAGTGTGGTTTTAATTTGCATTCCCCTGATTATTAGTGATGTGGAACATTCTTTAATATGCCTGTTAGCCATATGTATCTCCTCTTTGGTGAAGTATATTTTTAGTTCTTCTCCCCATTTTTTGACTGGGTTTTTTGCTTTCTTTTTGTTGAGCTGTAGGACCTCTTTGTGGATCTTTGTTATCAGACTGTTGTCACTTGTCTGCAGGGCAAAACTTTTCTCCCAGTTGGTTGGGTTTCTTTTTGTTTTGTTTATTGTCTCTTTTGCTGAACAGAAACTTTTTAGTTTGATATTGTCTCAGCTGTTTTTGTTTTCCTTCATTTTTTTGCTGGCCGTAGTTGTTTCCCAAAATGGATTTCTGAAATTCATGAAGGGTTTTGACCAGGTTGTCTTCTATGAATTTATGGTTGCTGGTCTCAATTCCAGGTCCTTTATCCATTTTGAGTTAATTTTTGTACAGGGTGTGAAGGTGTTGTCCTGGTCCATTTTTTTACTTTTTTTTTTTTTTTTTTGAGACTAGGTCTCGTTATTTTTGCCCATGGAACCACAGGCTCTCGTTGCTTGGGGTACCACAGACTCAAGCAATCTCCAGCCTCAGATTTCCGAGTAGCTGGGATTATAGGCATGTATCAAACGCCCAGTTATTTTTTTGGAACTAGGACTTGCTACAGTCCCCAGGTGTGATCAAACCATGAACCTTAGCCCCGGCCACTTCATAGGCTGAAGCTTACAGGCACAAGGCACCGTGCCCAGCATTTTTTTTTTAATGTATTTTGATCCAGTTTTCCCAGAACAATTACTGAAGAGGCTATCCTTGTTCCAGAGTATGTTTTTCACCCCTTTGTCAAATATTAATCGACCATATATGTGTGGTTTTTTTCTGGTATTCGATTCTGATTCATTGGTCTGTTTGTCTGTTTTTGTACCAGTACCATGCTGCTTTAAGTATTATGGCTTTGTATATAGTTTGAAGTCTGGAATAGTAATACCTCCATTCTTCTTCTGTTTGTCAAAAGGGTTTTGGCCTTTCGGGGTCTTTTGTTGTTCCATATGAATTTCAGTAATTTTGTTCCATCTCTTTAAAATATGTTATTGAGATCTTTATTGGAATTGCATTGAATCTGTACATGGCCTTTGGTAGTATGGCCATTTTGATAATGTTGATTTTTCCAATCCATGAATAGGGAATGTCTTTCCATTTTTAAACATCATCTTCTATTTCTTTTAAGAACGTTTTATAGTTTTCTTTGTATAGGTATTTTACATCTTTTGTTAGATTTATTCCCAATTTATTTATTTATTTTGTTAGATTTATTTATTTATTTGTTTGTTTGTTTGTTTGTTTGTTAGATTTATTCCCAATTTATTCCTGGTTGATTCTTTGCATATATGAATGCTATTGATTTTGGTGTGTTGATTTTGTATCCAGCTGCCTTACCGAATCGATTTATTATTTCAATCAGCTTTTCTGTCAGTTTTTCTGGGTTCTCTACATAGAGTATCATATCATTCATATATAATGATAACTTTATTTCTTCTTTCTCTATTTGGATTCCTTTTATGTCTTTCTCTTGCCTTATTGCCCTAGCTAGGACTTCCAGAGCTATGATGAAAAGGAGTGCCTGGTTCCAGACCTTAATTGAAATTGTTTCAGGTTTTCCCCATTGAGGATGATATTTTGTCAGTCTGTCCTATATAGCTTTTATTATGTTGAGGTAAGTTCCTTTTATACCAATTTTTTTCCAGGGCTTTCATCATGAAAGGATGCTGAACTTTATTGAATGCTTTTTCTGCATCTATTGATATGATCATATGGTGTTTGTTTTTCTCTTTGTTGATGTGATGGATTATGTTGATTGATTTTCAGATGCTGAACCATCCCTGTGCCCCTGGGATGAATCCCACTTGGTCATGATGGACGATCCTTGTTATGCAATGTTGGATTCAGTTTGCCAGGATTTTGTTTAGAATTTTTGCATCTGTGTTCATTAGGGAGATTGGTCTATATTTCTCTTTCTTTGCACTATCTTTATTTGGTTTTGGAATTAGTGTAATGTTTGCTTCAAAGAAGGTATTTGGTAGCTTTCCTTCTTTCTCAAGTTTTTGAAAAAGTTTTAACACTACTGGTGTTAGTTCCTCTTTGAAAGTTGGTAGAATTCATTTGTGAAACCATCTGGACCTGGGTTCTTCTTTTTAGGGAGAGTTCTGATGACTGCATCAATTTCACTGCTTGTGATTGACCTGTTTAAATTTTCTATTTCTTCTTCGTTCAATTTTGGATGACTGTATTGTTCTAGGAATTTGTCCATCACTTTCAGGTTGCTGTGTTTGTTTGCGTATAGATGTTCGTAGTAGTCTCTAATTATCTTTTGGATTTCTGCTGGGTCTGTTGTAATATCTCCCTTTTCATTTATGATCCTGTTTATTTGAGTTTTCACTCTTCATTTCTTTGTAAACCTTGCAAGGGGTTTATCAATTTTATTTATTTATTTTAAAGGACCAGCTTTTGGTTTTGTTTTTCTTCTCAATGGTCTTTTTGGTTTCTATTTCATTAATCTCTGCTTTCATTTTTGTTATTTCTTGTCTTCTGCTTGGTTTTGGATTTTTTTGTTGCTCTCTTTCTAAGTCCTCAAGTTGGGAGATTAGAATATTTCTTTGGACTCTTTCAATTCTTTTCATTTGGGCCTGTATTGCTATGAACTTTCCTCTTAATACTGCTTTTGCTGTGTCCCATACATTTTGGAATGTTGTGTCATCATTGTCATTTGCCTCCATATAGGTTTTAATTTCTTCTTTGATTTCCTCTTTTACCCAGTGATCTTCCAGCAGCCTGTTGTTCAGTCTCCTTGTAATCTTTACTCTGTCCTTATTTTCTTTTCACTGTTGATTTCTAATTTGATGCCTTTATGATCGGAGAAAAAAATTGGTATTATTTTAATCTTTGTGTATTTGTTCAGGTTTGTCTTGTGGCCTAATATATGATCAATTTTAGAGAATGAACCGTGTGCATTTGAAAAGAACGTGTATTCTTTTCCTTGGGGGTGTAGTGTCCTGTATATATCTATTAGGTTCATTTGGTGTAGCTCTTCCTTTAAAGTTTTTGTTTCTTTG